>JBBPCX010068136.1:0-12517 GCA_037974365.1 Hydrocynus forskahlii | reverse complement strand
TGATTTTGAAACATGACTTAAACATGACAGTTCCCATCCCTACATTACAGCACTTCTGTCGTGGCCTCTCACGGTTCATTCTCTCTGAGCTCCATGCTTAGGAGTGGGTGAGTGGGTGAAAATTTAGCAGCTAAATTTTAGCAGCACTGCCGTGGCTAAAAAAAAAAAAACCTATGAAAACTTTGACACCAGTACAGCAGCATGCATTTAATTCTTCTGTTTTGTCATCTTTATAAATGCTTAATAACACCAAGTTTCAGTGCATCTTTCATCTTTCTGTAAAAACATCACTGAGTTTAAGAAGACCTCATGACAAACATTAAATTAAGAGCAAAAATACATTTTTTTTCTGTTTAGTCAATGCTCTGTGCATACATGAAGCCTGGAGTGAATTGGACTGGAGAATCTGACAGCCATAGTCGCAACAAAATCAGACTTTGTAGAGACAGCACCACTCTGAAAGCAGATACAGTCTCAGACACAACAGCAGCGTATCAGCTGCCAAAAAAAAAGGATCTGACATCTAGCATGAATTAAGAATGATAGTTAACCATGCTCACCTTAATGAGTACATATTGTACATTTTTTCTTTCATATCACTTAATTGTCTTCATGAACGTGACCTCTTTTTGGATTGGTTAGCAAAAAAAATCAAAAGGCAGTCCAGCCTGAAATGGTCCTTATAACTTCAGCATAAACTGTTAAATCAAAGTACGCTTAACATGTAAATATATCTAAATGTCCTGGCTTTAGTAACATCACAAAATATAGACCATATGGACTTGAAGCTTATGCAGATGTTCATATGAAATCAAACTTTGCAATTTCAAAAAAGTACAGAAAATTCAGTTTAACTGAAGTGCTTCAATTAAAAATAACTTAATACAGCAGAACAGTATTGTATTGACCAAGCAAACAAAGGCTTCATAAAGTAAGTAGAATTCTTTTCCGTGAGAAAATGCAGTGTGATTTTGCTGCAGCGTTCACAGAACCTTATCTCTGATGTGCTCGGACGAAAATGGGGGGGCTGCCTACTAACCGCAGAAGCAAACAACACAGACAATTAGAGCACAAAACAATTCAGCACAAAACCCTCGGACAAACTTAACCAGTCACACTTTACTGTCCTTCAGACACATAATTCACCCAAAAGAGTGATGATACGGCCTCAGATCAGCTAACTGAGCTGGCTACAAGCGTTCACGGGCCGATTTTTTTGACATCGGCTCTCTCTCCCCCCATACATTACGGCCCCTGCTAATCCAACCAAAAAGATGTATACACACACAACACACCAGATATTAATGAACGTTTTAGCACTGGAACCCTGCCAGAATTCCAAACTCGGGCTGGGATGAGAAGTGGCACCTTTTTTGGCCATAAGATGAATAATTAAAGAAAAAAACAAAAAAAACAAAACACTGACGAATAGTGGTGTGGTAGCATCGGCAAACCCAAACATTAAACATTACACTGGCCTGTTTTAAGTATGGGTGAAGTGTTCTCTTCCCATTTTATGCAGGCGTGCTGTTCAATTCACAGCTGTGAAGATGTCGTCATTAGTGGTACTCATTCGCTCTCCTTAAAATATTTTCCTGATTACACACGAAGCTAAAACAAGTCCGCCAACCATGACAGTAAAAGTTGTTGTTGCTTTTGTTAACCAAGACATGTTAACAAAAGCAACAACAATGGACAAGATAAGAACACGTTCAAGCAAAGAGAGACAGATATTCCCAGAGAAAATAACCCTATCAGACTTTCTTTTTCCATGCAGGCCTTCCTTCAGGTGATCAGATCCCATTTTCAAGAACAGTCAAGTGATTCTATTTTTTCCCTAAAATCGCTTCAGTGGAATCCCATAAAAACACATATTTACGTAGGTGTACTTACCGGATGAGATTGTGGCACATGTAAGGTCTTGTTGGGTTTTTTTTTTTTCTGGAGCATGAGTTTACCTGGGTTCCCAATGCATTATTCATGTTCACCTCATATCTAAATCTTAAATTCACCATTAAGCAAAAAACTAGCAGCATACACAAAAGCTAGTGATTTATTTTAATGTTAACGACTTTTACTATGTAGCCTTGAAAACCATTCCCAAAGCTGCTTCTTCCATGAATGAACCTCATTTTACCCTAATTAGTGCAGTAGACAATGCCAGCTGTCTCATTCTCCACTGCCTCTCCTTCCAACTCTGACCGAAGTCGTCTGAGGCCGAATAAATACGGAGTTAATGCGAAAGCCACCATCAGTGTCAGAGCCTGCAATGTTAAGATGATTGATGGCTTAACGTTCCTGCAGGCCAAATCAAAGGCATCTCAGCTTTCCTCCTCCTTCCGCACTGGAAAATCATTAGCCTACTTCTCGGCCGTGCAGCTGATACTCAATAGAGCCTCTCAGGCAAAAATTCTAGGAACCGCAATCCGTGCACCGGCAGCAGGGCCATCTTTCTCCACCATCTTTCTCCTTCAGGTGCCATTATGCAACACTGAAGTCATCCTGTCTTCGTTCTCCGCTCAAAGCCGATCGTCTGGCCTCTCAATCTTGCACTTTAAGTCATGAGCCATTGACTTGTCTCCTTGAGCTGGATTTATGCCCCTGTAGGTTATATAATGGCAAGCTTCACGGAATACGACGTGACATCCAGTGAGGACCACCGCTCACATCCTAGTGTTCAGCTGGAGAAAACAAGACAAATCGCAGTGGCACTGAAGTAGGCCTGAAATCTAAAAATTATGAATTTTAGAAAGAAAAAAAAAATACCACACACACAAACAAGCACAATCTCCTCTGCTGCTTATAGAAAGCAGTTTTTTTAGGTTAGGGCAGTAAGAAGGCATTTAAAGATCAAAGATCAAATTTCTATTTAGTGTTTATACTTTCAGATTCACATTCCAGCCACTTCTGTTTGTAGAAGTTTCTGTAACTGGAAGTGTATGTGTTCATAAGCATGTGACACTGAGGGGAACAGTCATGATGAGGAAAACCACAGAAAATCCATGCATGACGGTATCTCTTTATGGGAGCTACAAGCTACAGACACCACTGAACATGTTCCAGTTCCAGATATGAGTCTAATCAGGAGGCATTTTAGCATCTGTTAGCTGGAATCAGACCCGTGCTGTGGCATGTGGCATGCTTGACCTGCTATCCAAGCTGTTGTTAGATTAGCAAAGATGCTGCAGATACAAACAACAGAGATCAGGTTTGATTTTGTCATTCACTCAACTTTGCTTAGCTAACAACAGCTTAGCTAGCAGGTCAAATATGCCACACACCACAGTACCGGTCTGATTAAAGGAAACAGATGCTATAATGACTCTTGATTAGACTCATATCAAATTGCGAAATCAGAGGACTATGAAGAAGTGCAGAAGCAAAAAGAGCATAGTTTAAACAGATACCTCTAATTCTTATTCCTACTGAAACGAACTGCGCATTTGTAGTCTTTTTGTAGGAATATTTAATCACAAATAAAATAGAAAAGCAAAAAACTTTTAGCCCATTTCTGCAGTTACAATCTTTCAGCTAGGTTTATTTTGTTTGGAAGTCAATTTGGCAGGGGCAGTGTGATGCTCTGGGCAGTGTTCTGCAGTGAAACCTTGAGTCCAGGTATTCAAGTGGCTTGGCAAAGATGCTAGAAATACACACAACGTAAAACAGGTTAGAGTTTAGCGTTTTGTTGCTCCAACACCCGTGATTCGATCAGATATCAGTTTTTAGTATCTAAACTTGTTTCAGCAGTGCATCAGTCGGTGGGTCTCAAATCTGTATGGATTTATGTGAAATTATTTGGGTCTAAACATAATAAAAAAAGTTGAATTGGTCGCTGCCATTTGAGAATACACACCATTATATGAAATGGTGTACTTGGTCTGCAACAACGTTTAGGTAGGTGATACAGTGTCACATCCCCAAGAATGCCAAGACTCACTGCAGAACACTGCCCAGAGCATCACACTGCTCCTGCCAAATTGACATCCAAACAAAACAAAATTGACTAAAAGATTAAAACTGCCTAAATGGGCTGAAATAGCTGGGCTTTTTCTATTTTATTTACAATTTAATATTCCTACAAAAAGACACACCACCACAAATTTGCACACCATATCAGGAGTAATAAGAATTAGAGCTAGCTGCTTAAATAATACTTTTTTTTTTGCTTCCTGCACTTTCTCGCCAAAACAATTTACACAACATTACAAAAAGGCAAAACAAGAATGGCACTTGGTTTTCATTAATTGTTTCATTTTTCAATTCACTGTTGTAATTACTTGAATAATCAAAAGACATGCACACCCACACTTTGTGTTCACTTTGCATTGCTGCGGTATTAACAGTGCTGAGGACCTGGCAACCAATTAGAATTCTACTTCTATCAAGACCAAATGAACGCACCAAGCCTAAGGAGACAATTATCACTGCAAGTTCAACAGCGAATTCAAGTAACACCGTCATCCATCTGTGGGAGAGTTGCTGCCAAAACAGGAGATTCAGGGCCAAAAACTGACTGAGCTGTGAGGGCTACTTTTGTTTCACACGTTTACAGAGTTGTTTATGTGAATGCTATCCGTTCTGATGCACCAGTTCATAACTAAAACATGTTTAAAGAATGCAAGTTGGCGTGGGTGGTCAGCTGCTTGAGCTGTACACTCACTGATCCACCGGAAAACATAGAATGTCTGAGGTCTTGACTGATGAGACCGCAGATAAGAAACTGAGACATGACCAAATTTCCAAGGTACCTGCTTGGAAACTGTTAAAAGCATTTCCTGTAAGAAAACGTCCCCTGTTAAAGACCCTCTAACTGACAGATACAAATCACAAAAGAGAGAGCGAGAGAGAGACAGAGAGAGAAAGAGGGAGAGAGAGAGAAAGAGAGAGAGACAAACAGACAAGTGAGTGAATTATCAAGAATCAGGAAATTGAGAAAGAGAGAGAGCGATAGTGAGGTAAACAAAAAGTGAATGGGAAAGAGAGTGTGTGTATGAGAAAGAAAAAATGAAAGAGATTAGAAGAATATGTATGTTTTACAGCTATATAAAATACAGTTAGCTTTTCTCTCAGTATAATGAGACCATCAGTACTTATATAACACTACTGATAATTAAACTGCCCACTTACGACAGTTTTTTTTCCACTTTTATATAGGCAATTAATTATTTTTACATGATCACTTTTCAACTCCAAACAGGCTTCTGTTGAGCTTTGTGAGCTGGTAAAAAGAACACAGGTTTGGGTCCAGATTTATCCTCCACTCCTCCAGCCGTGGCTTGGATTAGCTCCTGATTTAATTTAATGAAGAACAAATTTAACGAAGGACAGATTTCTGATGGAAACTACAAGTAATACTGGGCTTCCACAAGGAACACACTGTACATAAAATCACAGTTTACTATACAATGTTTCTTGTATTTATTTTAGTTTTATTTACTGCATATATTGGTCTTCCAGGCTTTTCCATATCTGTACTGTCTTAAAGTGTCCCATTCCTCAAGACTTTTTTACTCTCTCTCACATACTCACACACTCACACACACACACACACACACACACTTACTTCCTTGAGCCTACAGTAGTTTGTGTTGGGCAGAGCAGATTGCCATGGAGACCCACTCCCTCTCCCCCGGCACTGTCTGGTCATGTTGCCTGACTGTACTTGGCTCTGGTTCTGTCAGCATGCTCAGACTGGTCTCACCTGCGTGCATGTGCTTGCTTACACACACACACACACACGCACACGCAACCACACGCGTGCACACACACGCACAGGCAATCTGCAAATAACCTCAACCAGCAAATAACAAAACTGCCCACTGACCACATCCACAGCCCCGCCGAGTCATCTACTGCAGTCTCTTTTCCTGCTTCCCAGAAAGCGTGCTATTCTTTAGCACTGTGGGCTTATTAGTCCATTATTAAAGACAATGTCCTCCCTTAGACTTAATTTCTTGTCCGAAGTGTTGTGCACTACAAGGAAAAAAAAAAAACAGTTCTCCGTTTTTTAATATAACAGGGAGGTAGGGTAATGTAGCTTTACTATACGACATGTAAGGTTAACTTATTCGCAAGGGGCTGAAAATATATAAATGACAGTGATCAGAGTGGCTAAACAATTTACAAGCAGTTTGCATTTTAATAAATAAGATTCCATCCGTTATCTGAACTGTTATCTGAACTGTTTATCCTCAACCAGGGTCACTGGGGGTGCTGGAGCCTATGCCAGTGGCCTTAGGGCGCTAAATCATTACTCAGTACATTTTGCTTTCTTTTTAAGTGTATGTGTAAATTGCAAAGCGTTGTTCTCTGCATTTAATCCATTCACCAAGTGATGCAGCAGGTAGCCAGGAATACAGTCCGCAGGGAACATTGTGTGCAGTTGTAGCATAATCTACTAATGGCTAAAGGTGGAGGGAGGGAGGAGTGTGGCACATGACCTGAATGTGTTGAAGAGGGTTAATTGGTGCCCGATGCTTCTTTTGCATTGCAATAGCGACGCATCGCTACATCCCGAGAAAGTAACTAGAAAGAACTGGCTCCTGAACTAATCCTTTGAATTTCAAAGCACAGATAAAAGCTACTTTGACATGATTTAAAGATATATATTTAGACTAGTCATTAAAAAGGCAAGCCAAAAGACTGACATACCAAAAAAAAAAAAAAAACAGGAAGAAACCGGCCTATTCTGCTCGTTTAGTTAGCAGTGCTGTTCCAACTAAATTTGAACACAGTCTCATAAGCACCAACCTAGATGTCTACAGAAGCCTGGGCATTGTGAAATAGCAGCGGCTGTTTCCTGCCTGTGGCAGTGACTGATCCCTCAGGCAGTGATTCATTGGAGTAAGTGCTTAAAGTAGACAACTGTCAAACATTTCCTGCCCAGAACAAAAAAAAAAGAAGACATTTATGCTCAGTTTTATTCCCAGAAAAGCATTAATTACTTCATGAATCGGTGTACAAGCACATCCATCAGAGATGGAAAGAAACCTCCAGCATTAAACAATTAAACAAGGCCTTGCATGACACAACCACTAACTTGCATAACTGTCTCTCTCTAGTGGCAACATTATGTAACTTCAGGAGGGGAAACTACAGGACAGTGCACAGTGTCAAAAAATTGTTCTACTCAGTTTAAATTGTCCAGTTATTTACCTAATTGAAACCTGTGGTGCTGTAGTACATTTACAGTTTCATCAAGCATTTGGACACATCTGCCAGAATGTGCTGTTCAAATTAAAGGTTCAAAATAAACTATCCAAAAGTCTGAAGTCTATTTTAATGTGCACCCACTGTTAACAGTAAACACAGAGCTTGTATGATCTTCAAAGAAAAGCTCTTCCAATACAGTGGAACACTCCACACATGAGCTGAGGGTCACCATGCCCAATGGCAAGCACTGGTGTACACCAGGGGTGTCCAAGGGGTGTCCAAGGGGTGTCCAAGGGGTGTCCAAGGGGTGTCTAAGGGGTGTCTAAGGGGTGTCCACAGTTTGATGGTAATTCTCCTCAAACGCATTCACTAAACCTGACAATTAACTTCTGAGGTGAACCAGGTGTTTCTGAGCAGGGAAATCACCAAAACATGCTGGACTGCAGCCCTCCAGGACCGGAGTTCAACACCCCTGGTGTACACAGAAGGAATGGAATGAGGTGTGGAATAGTATGACTGTTCTCTGGATATATGTAGTTCCACCTTGTACCTCTGTTATGAGCTTCTGTGGCATTTGTGTTCCAGAACTAATCATCCAGCATCAGTACCTGTCCTCCTTAATGCCCTTCTGGCTGAATCAAATCCTCACAGTAATGTTCCATCATCTAGTGTAAAGCCTTCACAGAAGAGTACAGGCTGTTACAGCAGCAAGGGAATGCCCTATTCATACCTTTGATTTCATAGTGCACTCAGATTTATTATTTTTTTTCCTGGTTGGTTGAGAAATGTTTATTTAGTAAATACATTAAATAATTACCATAAAACACTGCAGCTCACTTGGTCAAGTTCTGAAAAACATGACATGATCTTATAAGCAAGCTTGCTGGTCTGCAGGTTAATACTACAAATTTCCTAAAGACTAATACTTTTTGGCAGAAGTGAAATGTTAAAGCATTTGACAAAATGACTGGGGCTTTTCTCCTTGCATTTTCTCTTTATTTTAACTAGTGCAGGGTTTCAGTTCCTGGAGCGCAGTAGTTCAGCATCATTTGGTGATTTTCCTGCCCTAAATCCCCAGTAACAACTACTAAACAAGGCAATCAACTGATGAGCTGAATCAGATGTCTTCAAGCAGGGAAATCATCAAAGAGTGCTGGATTCCGGCCCAGTAGGACCAGAGTTTTAGACCCCTGACCCCTGGCTTATGCATAAAGGAAAACTCCATGTGTTTTTCAACCTCATCTGTATCTCCTGCATTTCCAGTGGACCAGACAATTTTGACAGTGGTTAATATGACACTTCTAATAGAAGCTGATGGGCAGGTGTTTCTATAGGAAACATATTCCAGCTGTCACGGAGTTACATGACAGAATGCCAAGAGTGTGCAAAGGAGATCTTTGAAGAAAGTAAAATCTGTTTAACTCTTTTGGTTTTTTTGGCTTACTACTGTGGTGTTTTACAGTTTTGTCTTCATGACAGAGCACATGTTGCACGAGCAACATTTAGACTGGGACAGAACCCTCAGTCGATACTCACATTTCCCAATTGGCTGAGAAAACCGAACAGAGCAGAGACACCAGCCTAGCACCACAAAGTGACCAAAACAACTGTAGCTCCACTCCTCTTGCGCACGTCCTACTGCGTCTCCCCATAATCTCTTTATGTAATCTCGAAACACAGCAGCCGGGGCCACAGTCCCAGAGAAGAGCAGCACAGCTACACACTGACCTCCCCCTACACTTCAATCACTGAGCACTTATACGCATTAAATCACAAACCCCTAAGCCCTCCCCCTTCAAAGCCTAGCCTCATTTAAGGCTCATTATCTTGTATTTACTATAAATAACTCAAAAACTACTAGAGAAACAAGATAATGTAGATAAAAAAGTTTGTTTTGGACAAACAGTAAAAATGGATAAAAATGCTTGATCGAAAAAAGCCTTACTCTCTTGTTCATACAGCTCGTGGACTCCTGTCGCAGTGAAAGCTCTGGAGAGGAACTGTAGCTTTCCACTTTACTGCTGCTTTTGTTAGTTCGCTGCTCACTGATTTATTATTTAATATTTCCTCTGCAATATCCAGCACATTCTGCCAAAGATATGAGTTTAAAACCCATGTGAAATCTGTATTTGAGCAAGAGGGACAACCATGATTTCATTACATCAACACAGCGCTCAAGCAGCTGGACTTTAGTCTGGACTACTATACATGTTTAGAGGGACCAAATTAGGAAGATGCATTAACAGCATTAAAAAAAAACTAGTACGGTGAATCATTTATGGTATTCGCGTATATTACTGTATTATTAACAAACCCCATGAATAAAGTAAGAAACATGCATGCAAATCAGAGTCCAAAAGGCTCTTACTCTACAGTGTTTTTTCAGACAATTTTTAATGCAAATTAGACGACTTTTAAAAACTTGGACAGAAAACTAAGCCAAAAAAAAAAACAGCAGAGTTATGTATTTATACTCCATCTGGTACTAGCAAATTTAATACAGATGACAACTGAGTCAACAGAGGGACCTGTTTTGATTTCTTCTTGTGTAATTCATCTTTAAAATATGAGTGTTTTGTATTAGTTTTTTAAGAAGTTATTCTTCTTGTAGGGGCTCTAAACAGGTGATATGGGTGGGATTCTGTAAAGGTTTAACTAACCCTTTGCAAGGTCAATAACTATACTTGACCGTATACAACACAACGAGTCATGGGCATCACTAGAGATTCATGAATAGGGGGACTAAGCCTTTAATGGGGGGTCTTGGGGATTGGAGCAACGTTTTTTTGTTGTCCAGGTTTCTATTATGTTAGGAGACGTGATGTCACAGCCTATCACCTGTGGACTTTGTAAATTAAATATGTCATTGATTTTTAGCTCACTTCAACTTTTAACTGTCCTACACTTTGTATTCTCTGCGACTCGACTTTATTCTGCTCTCTGAATAGGCCGATAGCTCAACAAAAAAACAGACAGGACATCGGGCTAACCTAATAACAACAAGAGAGAGACTTTAAGACCAAACCTTTCCTGAAATTGTCACTGTAAAAGTACAATCTACAAAATTAAAAGAAATAAATACATACAAAAACATTAAAACACTTCACTTGGCTACAACTGCCATCAAATATGTATATAAAACCCATGTGCATAAATAAACATCACAAGACAGATACAAGAGCTATTTATATGTCGAAGGTGTTTATATGGAACATTCTTATGCGCTATCATATCACCGCGTCCATGATTTAATGGTGGTATCTGACTCTCAGTGTAAACAAAATTATGTTCATGTGAAAAGACTGCAATATCCCATCCTTTTTCCATCTGATCAGCAGTTCTAGTGCAGTGCTATCAGTCTGAGCGTCTTCACAACTCGCAGTAAAAGTGGACGGTTATATATTAGCTCATTGAAGAAACAACTGTTTTTACAGAAACATGACAGCATAACAGTCTAACCCAAAATACGCACAACTTGTGACAAGGAAGGACAGAAAAAGAGAGGGAAACAGAGAAAGAAGAGAGTACAGCAGAGCTATGAGGGAATGGGAGGCAATTCCAAAAAAGGTTTTTTTCCCAGGCTAGTACTCCAAATGGATCTGGAAGAAACACAGCGTCTGGTAAGGTGGGTTTGCAGACAACGTAAGTCAATTGTTAATATGGTTTATAGGAGTTGTCACTTAGCTGAGATTCCACTAATAATGTAGAACGGTTATTATGAAGGATATCCTTAAAATCAAGCACGTACTATCTGTCTGTATAGAACTTTGAAAAGGAAAGTGTTCTTGACACATGCATAATATTGTCATTGTGTCCTTTATTAACTGATTAAATGACTGAAACTGTAATTGCCATGGCCTACAAGCGCACAAATCTTTCTGGTGACCGTGCTCCTGAAATCCTGTTATAAATAAATGGAGAAACATCCATTTAATTTATTTATTTTGTTGTTGGGTTGAGCAATTGTGGCAACCCCACACAATTCAGAAATTTCCCCAATTTCAAAAGTGCTTTACATGGGAAGAAACACTTTATGTAAATAGTTTATATATAAACAATAGTTCATTTGAGAAAGAAAGAAAAACTTGATGTAATGAAATAACGGCCTGAGTACAAATGACAGAATAAAATCTAAGAGACCCCAATAAACTAGGCGTGCCCTAGCCTGAACGAATGTGTTTTTAATCTGGATTTTCAAACACCTATCGAGCTTTCCTCTCCTAATATTCTTTGGCACACAAGTTTAAGAGCTATTTAAGAAAAACAAAAAAAGAACAGTCCTGGGGATCTGCAGCAAGCCTGACTCTAATATACAAGTTATGCAGTTATGGAGCATGTAGGGGTCCATGGACTTTAAGGGGCTAAAATAAGGAGGCATAAAGACACACCCAGGGCGCTGGAGAAATGAACGTCTAGGCACCACTTGGGATACAGCCACTGACAGGACATAAGCTGTGAACACTCTGCAAAGACTCTTTATGTAAGTAAGATTGGGAAGCTCTAATAAGGACTGGCCAACTGTGTAATCTCCCAAGTGCTGGGGGGATTTTCTTAAACATACAAGATCCTCCACGGCTTCTTATATAAATGAGTGAGGTTGAGAAACTCTCACGTAAACATGTCGGCCTCGTTCTGAAGAGCATTTAGGCATTAATTCACAGCCAAGACGTGTTTGGTGTCCAAAGTTTATATTCAGTTTTGCACTGGAGCCCTGAGGTTCACGTAGCGAACAAGTAATAGAAGCTTGTACAGTTAGAATTAGTGCAATAAGCGCACGTCCAAATTTTCACACATTTGTCTCAAACTAATTTTTAAGGTAATCTTATATAGACTTGCTTATGTGGTTTCTGAGAATTTTTGCTACAAGTAGCATTCGGTTGAATATGGAGACAGATGATGTTGGCTGGATTTACCTCCATATCATAGTGAAAATATAAACGTAAGTTCAAGTACTGAATGAGCAGCAAAGTTCCTAGTCCATTGTTGACTTAGCGCTTCAGGTTTGTTGCCATAGTCTTACTGGAATGTTCTGTTCTACCTTAAAAACAGTAATGTTGCGCTATTTAAGAAAGGCCTAAAAATCAGTTTCCATTTAAGGCAGAATTAAAAATAAGAATACAACATTTATACTCAATTCCTGAATCCTTATAATAAATTTGAACAAATGTTAACATTAGCTGTGCTGCTAGTAATTTTGGCTCAGTTACAAGCAAGTTTCTTCTTGATTGGAAATGACACAGGCGTCTCCCAGAAGGTAATAAGACGATGTACAAGAGGCATCTGTTACGGCGCCGCGTACGACAACGAGGTTTCCTCCTCCTCCCCAGACCAGCACCCGTACCAGCCTGGCAGAGCTCCGTAGCTC
>JBBPCX010068135.1:0-12517 GCA_037974365.1 Hydrocynus forskahlii | reverse complement strand
CATACATATATATTAAAATGTCACTATTAATATTTTATTTTATTTCTTTTATTAATATCTTTTTTTTCTTCTTCCCCTGCTAACTCTCTGTCTTATCTTTACTCCTCTTGCTGCAATGAGCATGTTTATGACAATAGAATTTCCCTTGGGATAAATAAAGTTCTTTCTTATCTATATTATTTATATATATATATGTGTGTGTGTGTGTGTGTATGTATATATCTGTGTGTGTGTTCAGGTTCACTGAAGATTTGTTTCATGAATGTGATTTTTGTTCTCTCTCAGGTCATTTAGACGTGGTGAAGCTGTTGGTGTCTCACGGTGCGGAGGTGATGTGTAAGGATAAGAAGGCGTACACTCCGCTGCACGCGGCCGCCTCCAGCGGGATGATCAACGTAGTGAAGTACCTGCTGGACCTCGGGGTGGATGTGAGTCGTCTAATCTTTTGTTTTAGAGGTCTTATTAAAGGTGTTATATGTTTGCCTACACAATCTTCAGCAGTGCTCCTGCTGAGCTACTGTAAACAATGTAAATGTCATTTCTATACTAACTTCTCTAGTCAGTCAATTCTGTGGGCCTTTAGGTTTTAAGAGGGTACAAAGCAGCAATTTTCTCGGTTGTTTTCTATTGGCTGGCCAGATTGAAACCACCTCTTCAGATCATTAAACCATCCTTAAACCACATAGGCTCAAAAAGTGCTTTAACCGTGTTATAATTAAGCTAACTGGGGTGTGTTGTTGGGTTTCATTAAAAAAAAAAAAGGACTTGTTGTATTACATGAAGTGGCCAGTAACTCAACTGGAGCTCTGATTGGTCTGCCTGTCAGAAACACTGTGTCTGGTTAGAGGCTCTTTTGCATATTGCAACTATCAATGATCTCCCCATATTATCAGTGATATACCATATACATACATGCATACGCTTACATACATACATACATACATACATATATATATGTGTGTGTGTGTGTGTGTGGATACCTCGTTTCGACCAGTTAGTGCCCTGAGAGGGGCGTAAAGAGAAAAACTTTCCGAACTGAAAGTCCTTGAAAGTGAAATCGGTGCTGAAGGGGATGAACTCCGGCGTGCAGCGTTAGGCTGTATGTGCTAGGCTAGTGTTGTGTTAGGAATATGTATGTCAACTTCTGCCATTTTAAATATTTTTATTATCTGTTTTAATACTGAATCAATAAAAATAGAATGTTTTGAGAATTTCTGGTATCATTCGAATGTTTCTAATAATGCATTGTGTTGGTCTTAAATTTTGCTCACAGTGGTCTTAAAAGGTCTTAAAAAGGTCTTAAATTTAACTTACTGAAACCTGCAATAACCCTGATGTGTATGTACACATGTAAATTTATAATTTAAATGCGTGGTCCCTCTACAGATCAACGAGCCGAACTCATACGGGAACACCCCGCTGCACGTGGCCTGCTATAATGGACAGGACGTTGTGGTGAATGAGCTGATCGAGTGTGGAGCCAACGTCAACCAGGTGAACGAGAAGGGTTTCGCCCCGCTGCACTTCACGGCCGCCTCGCGTCACGGGGCGCTCTGCCTCGAGCTGCTGCTGGGGAACGGCGCCGACGTGAACATCAAGGTCAGGACCTCAACACCAGTAGCAATATAATTAAACTAGACTGCATTTCCGTGAGAAAATCTGAAGTGTGATCGCACAGTCGCTATAAAACCAGTGTTCGGAGACAAAAAAAAAAAAATTGGTTTAATGTTCAAAAACTTTGTGTATTTAAAAAAATAAATTCTGCGGTCCCTTACCAAGACATTTATGGTTAAGGGTGGCTGAAACCGGGTGGAGCGAACCGCTCTCTCCCAAAACAGGTGGACAAAGCCTGGATAGCCACGTTCACAATCTGATTATTTTTAATTAAACCACAACAAACAGTGACACGTGTTTTTTATAACTGACCTGAGCTTTAGTGTCTTGGTCTGTTTATGAGTCGGTTTAGCTCCACCGCCATAGCCGTGATGTCACAGACTCTCTCTCTGCTACACACGTTTATGCCGACTCACCCTGTTGCTCTCTCTCCCCATACATTATGGAGGGAACTCTACTACAAACAGCGAATTTTTAAACAATCAGTACTTGGCCCCTGATTAAAAATCTGAATACATGTGAGCCACGCTGGATATTAAAGTAACGCTTTAGTGTTGGACAAAACGGGTGCCAAAAAACAGGTGGAATAAAATACAATGAATAAAGCTTAAGAACAATAGTTCCATAGTATATTAGATAATATATTGTGTTCCCATTCTAATGCTATTGTTTTCCTACAGAGCAAAGATGGGAAGACTCCTTTGCACATGACGGCGATCCATGGGAGGTTCTCCCGGTCTCAGGCGCTCATTCAGAACGGTGATCCTCTTATAAACTGGAGAGATAAAGATAAAAAATAAAAGATTAATTTAATATATGCATATCCACAAGTTGTGTCATTAAGTGGCTCTGGGCTCTGATGTGCAGGTGCTGAGATAGATTGTGAAGACAAAAACGGAAACACACCCCTGCACATCGCAGCACGATACGGACACGAGCTCCTCATCAACACGCTCATCACCAGCGGAGCTGACACCTCCAGGTGAGCAGCCTGTCCTCGCCGCAACTCTCCGGCGCAGCGTGCCCGTCATTGACCTGAGTCTGAGTTATTTCTGGTGTGTTTCAGGCGGGGGGTCCACGGCATGTTTCCGCTGCATTTGGCCGCTCTCAGCGGCTTCTCAGACTGCTGCCGCAAACTGCTCTCCTCCGGTAAGGACATCTCGCGGATACACCAACCTGCCTGAGGGTGATAGGGCTCCACTGTGTATGACTACCAAGGAATTGCACTCGTTTTATTAAAAAATTCTGCATTATTGAAATGCTCCACTGTAGAGAGTCAGAACCGTTCACAGTGATGGTGAATGGAACTAGACGTCGGCCTCTAAATGCTCCCTTAAAGAAAATGATTCCATGAAATGGTTCTGGTTGCGCCCCCTGGAAATTGCCATAGAGTTATTAGTCTACTGCTGGTTTCAGAATTAGCGGTGGTTGTTCTCCAAAATGGTGGAGCTTCATGAAAATAGGTCACTTAATTGGGTAGAAAATTGGATTAAAGTGTTCTCTGTCTTCTCCACAGGCTTCGACATCGACACCCCTGATGACTTCGGAAGGACCTGTTTACATGCTGCAGCGGCTGGAGGGTAGGGTTATTGAATTTATGGTTTTTTTTTTTTTATGTATTTGGATTTTGTTGTACTCTGGTCTGGGTAATTGGGCTAAATGGCCTTTCAGACACGGACCCTACTTTAAACTTGTGTTCTCCTCTGCAGGAACCTAGATTGTCTCAATCTTCTCCTCAACACGGGGGCTGATTTCAACAAGAAGGACAGTTTCGGCAGGTGAGTACCGAGAACCCGGGTGCAGGCCCTATTTAATGTACCGCATATTAATCTTAGATTTTCATCTGGACATGATGAGCCATGTAGCTAGTCGTCTTTCCTCCAAGTTTCCACCAATCACTTTATTTATGTTAATGTATTTCTTAAAGAGGTTTGTCCCTCTTGGTAGACAATACAAGGTACTTTGAGATGTTTTTCCCTGCTTATATTATTATAGTTCTGCCAAAAAAACGTAGTTCCAGCAGCTCAGAGTTAAAACAACCACTCTTGTTACTGGTCGGTGGAATTAAACAGTTATGGTGAAAAATCAGATAAAACATTTGTGAAGCTCTTCTCAACCAATCAGATTGTTTTAGTTTTTTAAATGTTCTATTCTCTGCTCAGGACACCTTTGCACTACGCTGCTGCGAACTGTAACTATCAGTGCCTATTTGCCATGGTGGGCTCGGGGGCCAGTGTTAACGACCTGGACAAGAGGGGCTGCACCCCTCTGCACTACGCCGCTGCCTCCGACTCCGACGGAAAGTAAGTGCCAAGATTTGTGTGTGTCTGTCTGTTGTTATTTAGCTCAGAACTGACAAAATGCACCAGCAGAACAGCTTCACCACTCAAAAATGGCTGACAACAGGATAAAAAAAGTTCATAAATAATTGTCCATTAATGTAATACTGGCCTGTCAACCACTCATGATTGGATACTATTGTTTATGTAGTTATTTTACACTGATCGTTGTTTCAAACTCTGTATATTGGTTCTATATCTGTCTGTTTTAGAGCTGTTACAATTACCCCCCAAAACCTCAATGTTAAATTAGTTATTATATTAATTTATAAATTAGTTATTATATTCATGTATGAATCTAACTATTAATCTTAAAGCTGTGTTCAGTCTTCTCCACAAGGGGGTGCTGTTAACACACAATTAGTCGCTGAGAAATCCACACCAGCAGGAGCTCACCAATGCACTTATATTTGTAATCATGGGTTTTATGTATACTAGGTAAATTTAGGAATAATGGATTTGTGTTAAATTAATACAAATATATTTATATGTTACACACACACGCAGTTTGAACATAACACGCCGCCAGATTGCCCACCCTTGGTGTTTAATAGACAGGTGTGACGGCCCCCCACCCCCCACCTCCTCCGTTGGACAGTGTGTGTATAAGAGTGTGTCTCTGCCCGCAGGTGCCTGGAGTATTTGCTGAGGAACGATGCTAACCCAGGGATCCGAGACAATCAGGGCTACAACGCAGTTCATTACGCCTCTGCGTACGGACACCGCCTCTGTCTGGAACTGGTGAGAACCTCTCTTCTACAGGTCTCTCATAGACCACCGCTGTCATTCTGCACAAACCAGGGCCTCCAGGTTTAAGCCTCTTTTCTCTGACCATTAAACTGGACTCTTCAGCACTGGGGAGATGAACGGTGTGAAAAGTGCATGTTTCAGTTTTCTAATGCAAAAGATTTCTGATGCACAAGTTTTTTTGTGCATTGAAAACTGGAACTGGTACTTTCTGAAGAGTCCAGTTTTGGTACCTGAGGGTGTTGACACTTAATAACTGAAGCTACTGACTTCAGTTACTGACACGCGTGGAAACTGCTGTTTTCCTCACTGAAATCCTGTTAATAATGCTCCTGTTGTTTTTGTTTTCCTCAGATTGCTAGTGAAACCCCTTTAGATGTGGTAAGTACTGCTTTCCCACCTCCATGGAGAATTAGACCCCTTTTCTACCTTAATAATGATTTCGAACCAATTTCTGTCCAACAGCTAATGGAGACCTCAGGGACCGACATACTGAACGACTCGGATGTGCGCGCTCTCGTCAGCCCGCTGCATCTTGCTGTGAGTGAATAAAAAAGGCCCTTTCCTGTTTAGCCTTTAGCTCTTTTCTCACATCCTCAGTTCTGATATTTTACGTGGTAGGGATTCAGAATATTTGCATTTCAGAATGACAATTTTTGAGTAAGGCCAAATAAAAGTGATTTGCCGTTATCGATCCGGGAATTAACAAGGCTATGGACAAGAACGGCAGTGGCATGGGGGGTGAGACAGTTAATGTTGTAGAGATGGAAGTATGCAGACCGAGTGGCGTACTGATGTGTGAATTTAAAGATAAAGTGCTTTCGAGGATATATCTGTGTGTATATTGAATTGCATTTTATCTCATGTTGTGTGTGTGTGTGTGTGTGTGTGTGTGTGTATGAAACGCTGTTCTGCTCCTCAGGCATATCACGGGCATCACCAGGCCCTGGAGGTGCTGGTTCAGTCCCTGCTGGATCTGGACGTGCGGACGGCGCAGGGACACACGCCGCTGGACCTGGCTGCTTTTAAAGGACATGTGGAGTGTGTGGACGTGCTCATCAACCAGGGAGCCTCCATCCTGGTTAAAGACTACACCCACAAACGCACCCCCATCCACGCAGCAGGTCTGAGAACAGAGTGAACAATTATTAAAACCTCCGTGGGAGTTTGGACAGCAGGAATATTCTTCTTACCTTTTTTCCCCCCTCCTTCCTAGCCACCAACGGTCACCCAGACTGTCTGCGTTTACTGATCGGGAACGCTGACCTGCAGAGTGCGGTCGACATTCAGGATGGGACTGGGCAGTAAGTCAGGGGCTTCATTTGTAGAAATCTATGTATATTTACCTTACAGTGCAGAGAATCATTTGTAAAGGCCTTTATCTGTAAGAGTTTATGTTCCAAAGTAAATTCAAATAAATACAAGTACACATCTAACTAAGTAACTTGTGCCCCCAGTGGCGGATGGTGGTATTGCATGTTTTTAAAATTTAAATTGCATAACTTTGCTACAGTATATTGACATATACTATAATTTTAAGTGATACGAATATTGTTAGTGTGATTGCATCAGCAATTTTTCTAAATCAGTAATTCTTAGTGTGATTGTATCAGCAATTCTTCTAAAGTTTAATAATAATAATGAGCATAATAATATGTATAACTGGAATTTGGGACCATTTTTCGTCCAAGGCTGTAATTTTATTTAAATTTTATGTCCGATCTGTTGCATGTGTGTTCAGATATTTTCTCAGTTAATCTGAGGCCGATTGTCCGTAATGTATGGGACGCAAAATTTTAACAATCGGCCTCAGATCAACAGAGAAAATTAAAATTTAATTTTTATGGAGCGGAGGGACAAGTCCCTTTAAAAGTGTGTAGCGGAGAGAGAGAGAGTCTCGAAACAAGCATCGTACCATCACAGCTATGGGGTTTTTACTACGGAAAAAACACAATCGCTGCCCAGATACTGGGTTCTAAATGTATCTCTGTCCTCACCAGCAGGATCTTCTGCTATATTAGCCTCAGGCTTTTTTTTCTTTAATCTTTGTCAGAAATTGCAGTAATTTCCTTTAAAAAAAATATGAATGGAGAGCTTTTTAAAACAGACCTAATCAAACCTTATTACCGCTAATGAGCCTGGCCGACGTTGTCATGGCAATGGAGTGACCGCAACAGTCCCCCGTTGAAAAATCCACCTCTGCTAAAAGGACAAAAATGCTGGACTAATGAAGGGCAATTTCTTCCAAAAAGAACATGTGCATGATGTTAATCAGCAAGAATGAGCTGTTCAGATGGATTGAGGTGGTTTGATTGGTCTGAACTGGTCTGCGTGTCTGTTCCCAGGACTCCCCTGATGCTGGCGGTGCTGAGTGGACACACGGACTGCGTCTACTCTCTGCTCAACAAAGGAGCCAGCGTGGAGGCCAAAGACAAGTGGGGCCGCACCGCCCTGCACAGAGGGGTACAGGAGCTCTTTTTTAATAAAGGGGTGGGGTTAGGGGCCGCACCGCCCTGCACAGAGGGGTACAGGAGCTCTTTTTTAATAAAGGGGGCGGGGTTAGGGGCCACACCGCCCTGCACAGAGGGGTACAGGAGCTCTTTTTTAATAAAGGGGGCGGGGTTAGGGGCCACACTGCCCTGCACAGAGGGGTACAGGAGCTCTTTTTTAATAAAGGGGGGCTAGGGGCCACACTGCCCTGCACAGAGGGCGACAGGAGCTCGGAACTTCATTCACCCGTTTGGTTCCTTCGGTTAGAGCACTTGTCCAGCCATGTGTGGTGTGTTGAGAGTGATGCATGGTGTGTTTGATCTGTTGTCTCCAGGCGGTGACGGGACACGAGGAGTGCGTGGAGGCTTTGTTACAGCACAGTGCCAGTTTCATGGTGCGGGACTGCAGGGGGCGCTCCCCTGTACACCTTGCTGCGGGCTGCGGCCACGTGGGGGTGCTGGGTGGTCTGCTGCATGCCGCCCAGTCTGTGGAGACCATCCCCGTCATTACAGACAACCAGGGCTACACACCGCTGCACTGGGCCTGTTACAATGGTGAGGCTGGAAAAACACTCAGTCACGCACGTCTTCAGTCCTGAGTACTGGGTGAGGTGTCCACAGACTTTTGGACACCAAGTAGAGAGAGGTCCTGACTTACATCAGTTGTTATATAGGATGATATTGGCCAGGTCCTCTGCATGCATGAAGTTCAAGAGTCTGTAGACCCCTCATCCACCAGTTTTTCCACACGACCTGTTTGTCCTCTCTAGGTCACGACACGTGTGTGGAAGTGCTGCTGGAGCAGGAGTTGTTCCACAAGACGGAGGGGAACCCCTTCAGCCCCCTCCACTGCGCCGTGTAAGACTGCTCTTCCTCTGCACTGGCAATTTCTTATTGGGTGCCAAGTCATAATCATTATGTGCAGTTTATTATTATTATTATTAGTATTATTATGCGCAGTATCTCTACTTGTGTCAATATTACTGATCTTCTACTCATATCTGTTACATACACTAACAGACTCATGTTTGCATGCCTCCAAACACTGATTTAATAGAAACTACACAATCTCACTTTGCATTTTCTCACAGAACTGTCTAGCTTATTTATTTATTTTTTTTGTTTGTGTCTCTGTGTGTCTGTGCAGTCATAATATAAGCAATTTCTGGGATCTCTGGGATCAATAAAGTTTTTTGATGATTCTAAAAAAAAAACTAATAGTAAAGCTCTCAGAAGTTCTCATATCTGACGACTCGTTTTTTTTAACTGCAGAATAAACGACAACGAGGGAGCGGCTGAAATGCTAATTGACACGTTGGGTCCTGCGATTGTCAACTCTGTGGACTCTAAAAACAGGTAATGTTTGTTTATTTGTTTATTTGTTTGTTTAACTGTCAAGAGTGGCAGTTAAGATCAGCTGTAAAAAGAGCATATAGGTCTCTACACTTTGTGTACAAAAGTTTTTGGACAACATATCCCCCAGAGGTTATTAGGAACGTCCTCTGCTCTTCTGGGAAGACTGGATTTGATTGCATTCGGCCCTGAGAGCATCAGTTAGGTCAGTTACTGATATTGGAACATTGCTGTGAGGATTTGATTGCAGCCCCAGGAGCATCAGGGAGGTCAGGTACTGATGTTGGAACATAGCTGTTCCCGAATAAGCTCAGACACTCTAGAGACTGCACAGCCAGATAGAATGAGCTTTGGTAATGAGAAGTTTCTGAGTGTCCCGGACCCAAGCATGCTTACATTATTCTATTCCTCACTGCTTTATCCTTTTCTTCCAACGAGCAGCCAGATTTACAGAGCGTCCTGAACCTCCAGTGGTTTCAGCTCAACCTCATTGTTCAGTGGCGTTTTGGTCCATGAGTGTGAAGATAGTCCCCAGTTTTACCAAATATCCCTGTGTTCTTGTGTGTTGGGTACAGTTGGTCCTGTTTTCTCTCGTCCAAATTTCCAGCAGGTGCTGCACCTCTGTAGACCAGAGTCTCCCTTTGACTTCATGTGTGTTAAACAGAACAGGCAGGTTAGAGTTTCCTGCCCAGGAAAACCTCCTCAAGAATACATTTTTTCTGTCTTATTTCAGGACTCCTCTCCATGCTGCAGCGTTCACTGATCACGTGGAGTGTCTACAGCTTCTGCTGGGCCAAAACGCGCAGGTGAACTGTGTCGATGCTGGTGGAAAAACCCCGCTCATGATGGCTGCGGAGAACGGCCAGACAAACGCTGTGGGTAAGACATTCCCTCATACAAGGCTGCAGCTCAAATAAGGGGAGTCGACACAGATCCAGCACCAGGTTCACTCCATGCTCTGTGTTCGTGTGAACATGAATGATGTCTTGTTGACACACTTCTGGCTGGTTTGCAAAAGTTTTGGCACCCTGGATTCTAGATTCAAGATTTGAAGGGACACTCTAAACTCAATTATAATAGAAGTAAATGGAAAATGTTTTAAAGGGTCTCTCTAAACTCACTTATAATAGAAGTCAATCGACAGATGATTTAAAGGGACACTATAAACTCACTTATAATAGACGTCAGTGGGCAGATGCTGAATAAAAGTTGTATGTAATGTGAATAGGCCTTTAATGTGATGGTGAATAGGTGAAAAACTCAGTGTCTGATTCAAAGTGTTTTCTCTTGCGGTTTCAGAGCTGTTAGTGAGCAGTGCGAAAGCTGACCTGACGCTGCAGGATTCCATGAAAAACACCGCACTACACCTGGCCTGCAGTAAGGTCAGTAGTTCTTTCTTCTTCATGACATATTTTCTGACGTTTGTGTTTTCAACCGAAGTTTTGCAGTTCTGTGGATGTTGCAGATTCACAGATTTATTCCAGGATTCCTGCATATTTCAGAGATTGTCATCCAGAGTGTGTTTGGTGTCAAACAGTTCATTATAGAAACTCTGATTACTTTCCAGTGGAGGTGAATGGAACCAGACGTCTCCAACACTAATCCAGCCGTTTTATTCTCTATGCCCCCCCAGTGAAGCTCCACGTGTCTGAGTGTTTATATGGATGTTGATGATGTAAAATAGTGAATCTGAACTAAATCACTTTTCTTTGGGGACTATTTTACCTCACGACGCCCTGCATGTGTCCCTCCACCATGAATGGGTTTAGTTTTAGTACCAAAAGCTTAAAAAAAAACGGCAGAACAACGTTTCAGGTGGTGAGGAAGCTTTTAGAGGCAGACATCTGGTTCTGATTCATACCAAACATATTCCCAACCACTTTGAAAAGTTGGTGGCATTCCTATTTATTTGAAGCTATTTTTACTCTCATGTAGGGTCATGAGACCAGTGCCTTGCTGATCTTGGAGAAGATCACAGACAGAAATCTCATTAACTCCACCAACGCAGCTTTACAGACGTATGTATGACTCACAGGAGTAGTATCCAATTAACACTGTGATGACGAGTCTTGTCATTGAGGAATGGCTGTTTTTGTGCAGGCCCCTGCATGTGGCTGCCAGGAACGGTCTAACGGTCGTGGTGCAGGAGCTGCTGGCCAAGGGGGCGAGCGTTCTGGCAGTGGATGAAAATGGTAATTTTTTTTCCCCACTTTATGATGTCTATTTACTCTGAATGGCCACTTTATCAGAAACACCCTCCAGCCAGGGGCTGATGAAGGTCTAGAGGATGTCCAACACTGATACTGTGCATCAACAGATGGGTTACAGTCTCTAACAGCGAGGTGCAGGTGCAGTGCAAAAGTCTTTGGCACCTCTGCAAATGGTTTAAATCTATTTTTCTCAGCGTGCGATTGTCTCTCTGCTACAAGAGTTAACGTCAGAATAAATACAAAAATAAAAAAGCAGTAAAAAGTATCAGGATCTGTTCTGTGTGTAAAAGTAGTTGATACTGTGTGAGCTGGTGAGGAGAACACAGGTTCGTTTCCAGATTCCTCCTCGGTTCCTCCAGCCGTTGTTTGGATTGTGAAACTCCATCAGCAGCGCCTGATTTAATTTAATGAAGGACTGATCGAGTTATTCTTATTAGTTTCATTTAGTATTTAGTAGTGCTGGGCACATTAACGCGTTATTTACTTAAAGCCGACAATTATTTTATTGCGTGGTAACGCAGTTTTAAATTACTCTAATTTTGAAAGTTCGTTTTTCTATACTTGACCGCTTCGCCTCACTTTAACAGGGACACTCTACTGAACATACTGACGGCTTCTGCTGCTCCCTGATAAAAGAAAAATGTTTCTGCTGGTACCTGTTCAGAGAAAAAGAAAACAGATTTAGAAATGTTAACTTTCTGTTGCTTGGAAGGTTCCTGATATAATGTTCAGATCGTGGCTCTGGACCGCGGGCGCCGTGTTCTGATGATTTATGCTGCCTTGTCGAAAAATGCTACTGTAGCGCAAATCCACAGCAGAGCCTATCGATTCCCTGTAGAAAAATGCTCCTGTTAAGTTTATACAATTCATACAATTTATAGTCAGTTTATTACACTGATAATGATGTTAAATAGACAAATAACGCATATTTAATAATATGCTCTATGTCCCGGCTGTTTTTCAGGGGTGGGTTGGGGAGCGGGATTCTAATGGTTATAATGCTCTAATGGTTCCGCCCTCCCATGCTCCCATCGTGATTGACACATTTAATCGTTGCCCTGCAGTAATGTTTTGTAATATTACCATGAAAATACCTCACTTTAGCACTGTACTGTACAACAGAGTGGTCAGTGTTTATTTCTTCCCTGTCCGTTCTGTCCGTTTCCTCCCAGGTTACACGCCCGCCCTGGCCTGTGCCCCCAATAAAGACGTGGCAGACTGTCTGGCTCTCATTCTGGCCACCATGATGCCGGTGTCTCCCAGTCAGAGGTGTGTAGAAGATCTTAAACCCTTAGAACCCTGAGGGTACTTCGTTGTAAAAACCCACAAATGTGCATATTAAAGCTTTTGGAAATCGTCAGCTTAAAAACATAGTATAATATGTCTAACCCCACACTCTCACACACCCCTCACACTCACACCCTTCACACTCATCCCACACTCTCACACACCCCTCACACTCACACCCCTCACACCCATCCCACACCCTCACACACCCCTCACACCCACACACCACCCCCACACCCACACACCACCACACTCATACCCCTCACACTCACCCCCACACTCTCACGCACACTCCGCACACCCACCCCCACACTCACGCACACTCCGCACGCACACCCACCCCCACACTCACGCACACTCCGCACGCACGCCCACCCCCACACTCACGCACACTCCGCACGCACGCCCACCCCCACACTCACGCACACTCCGCACGCACACCCACCCCCACACTCACGCACACTCCCACACTCACACC
>JBBPCX010068134.1:0-12518 GCA_037974365.1 Hydrocynus forskahlii | reverse complement strand
CCAAGCCCATATGTTTAAGTACTGACCAGAGGTAATTAAATTCCAAGCGGTCAAAGGCTTTCATTGCGTCAAGAGAACAATGAACTTGTTGATGGTAAAAATGCAAAACTTTCTTTTTTTGTAGTGTATTCTAATTAGTATTTTGTTGAAGTAAATTTCTGTAAAATTCTGGTCAGCCTGAAGTGAAAACTTTTTTTTAAACAAACAAACTAAAAAGTTTTTAACAGTCTAAGAAGTTCTAATGTCAAACATGGTAAAAACCTAGAAAAGAAGGTCATGTCAAATCTTACAAGGATATTAAATTCACACTTGAAGTACATAATACAGGGACCCCAAGTCCAGTTTGGTCTCTCTGAGAGGGAGTCCCTTTACTACTGTGGGAGCCTCACTCAGTCCCCCCGACCCACCAGTTCGAACCCTGACTTTAGTTTGGATAAAGCACAGCAGTTTGATATTTCTAATACAAATACAGGCCAATGACACAGCACAAAGAGAAAAAAATAACTAACCTGCAGGAAAAAGATAAGAATTCCCAACTGTACACTCCTTAAAGACTCCATGTAACAAAACTCGTGTAATCCTATTAAAGTGAAGATCCTGAATGCACTTCTCTCAGGACTGGCGCTCTTATCTGTGTGAACGAGCGGATCAGGTAACGCTTGACTCATCCAGGTGACAGCGCCCTTCCAGCAATACAGTAACTAAGCAGGTGGGCACATGTCCATATCTCCGCCTCCAAAAACATCTGAAGATGTCAGAAAAAAGTCCCAGATCTGCTTGTATCAACACCAGTGAGCCGAACTTGTTGAACCTGTTTTTTGAAGTTATTGTCCAGACATAGGTATGCCCAGGCTGTCTCGATAAGTAAAATCACTTATTCTACACTCTCAGAAAAGATCTAAATTGTCCTAAAGTGTCTCAAAACCCAACATTTTAATTAATTTATTTGAAAGTTTAGGATATTGAAAGTACATATTTTCCCTGGGAAAGTCAACATAGTTTACCTTTAAAACTCATTTGAGGTACTCAGGTACACCTTAAAACCATAAGAATTTGTGAACAGATTCTTTATGTTTTACATGTATTATTGGCCACTTTGAGATTGTTGTAAGTGTATAAGATTAAAAGGTACTTTAACATAATTCTGGACATTTCTATTCATATTATCGAGTGACTTTATTTACTGGCAGTTTTTGCATTATATCCTAATAAGGAAAGAAACAATATGTGAAAAAAAGGAAAGCAATCTGCCAGTGGAATAAATAAGAAAGATATTCGCTAGATACATTTTGCTAGATAATTAGATTTAAAACAAGTGAAAAGGGTCTAGAAGTAGGTTGGATAACCTTACAATATTCCTGCAGCACTCTCATTATAAGAAATACTAAATAAAGCGACCATTTCCTGGGCTGGGATGAACTATTCCTTTAAGCTTAGTGCTGGACTACACTTTCCTGAGAATGGCTCATCTCTGGCCAGAATGCAGTTTAATCCAGGACTAGTCTTAAACTCTCATTGAGAAACTGACCTTGAAAGAACCTTTCTCTCGTCAAGATTTCTGTCTTTCAGTCCTGTGATGTTGTGGTTATTGCACCACATGGGAATCTACACAAATTCCCAGCAGACACTGTTGCTCAGCTTCCAGAGTAGCTTAGTCATCAGGGACCAATATAATAATGAAAACAAAAGAAAGTTGACTCAAGATAAACGTTATCTGAAGATAAATTTCTCAAATGTTCTTAAAGGCAGTTACTGAAAAAAAACCCCACTTAAACTTATGTTTTCTTATGTAGTCTACTGATAATTGTGTCCTGTTCAGTGTCCTGTCATGTTTATGTTAAACAGACTATGTGATGCAGGTAGGCTAAGTTAGTTGGTTAGCTAACACAGGGCTACCACACCCATGTCTTTTTAAAATGATGTCTTTTCACTCAGAAACTGTACTGGCTACATCAGGGGTGCCCTCCCTTTTTTTAAACAAGATCTGCTTTTCAAGTTGCCAGTCTGCTGAGAACTACCAGTCCAAATGGCAAGCCATGGTCATTACTGATACCTTACCTACACAGTAAAAATGTTTTATTAGAATAAAACAGATATAATAAAAGGTAGCTCTCCAAATTGGAAAAGTGGAAAGAAATGTATTTCTCTACCTCAGGGACTGCTGGCAGTGGGAGGAGGCAGGTTGTTTCTTGTAGTCAGGGCAGTAGGCGCTGGCTCCAGGCCTTAGGCAGGCCACAAGGTGGTCATTCATCACTGTGGATCTATACTTTGACTTGATGATTTTCAAATAGACTGATCCAGATTCTGAGGTTGGGATACTTTTGCCACAGCGGTAGGTTCCAGAGTCCTCCATTCATGCCAGATATTGCCCTGTATTTAATTTCAATGTCATTTTGCAGTGTGAGAATAGCAGTATATTGACATCCAATCCAAAAAAAGTGTCGAGCACAGCTATGAAAATAGAATGCATTTAAGTAAATGATTCCAAATTCCCTCATCCCAGAACTGATTCTGGTTGAACCACAGCACTCAGGCTTTACGGCAACTGTGGTATTGAAGCTGTGCCACAACAGAAGTCCTGATGGACCAAATGCAGGCCTCCCAAAACAAATCCTTGTGGTTTCCTCTACATCAGTTCAGCAGCAACAAATCCTTCACAGCATCCACATTTACATCTTTTTTCAATATCAACACTCAGGGAAACTACTCGCGAGCAAATGTGTCAGCCACACAGAATTACCGAACACTTCATGATGAAGAAATATTGGCCATCGAAACTTTGTTTTCTGTTATGCCGCTTATTGTCTTAAATTAAATCCCTGATTGGCTGGAAACCTGGCTGTCTCATGAATAGACTCCAGAATTTTTCAGCAAGATCAAATATCAAAGGATCGTGGTAAACTCAGTCTTCTTATAGTTCATGACAAAACATCTAATATGAGTTGAGTAAACATAATAATAATAATAATAATAATAATAACTTAAGGGCCTGACACAATGCTTACTGGTGAATTATGCAATGATAATTGAGGAAGTTCTGGAAAGATTCACTTTGTTTGTGCAATGCAGTGAACCCACTAGTGCAACCAACCATCACTGGAGCACCATCAGTTAGGATGGAAATTAGTTTAAAAACTGAAAGTGAACATTCTGTCATACATGAACACACCACAGCACACAGTGTGAACAGCACAAAATTCTTCCTCTGCATTTAGCCTATTTTCCAAGTGAAACAGTGGGCAGCCAGAAACACAGCACCGTGTGGGACAGTATCTTATTCAAGGGTATCTCAGAGGTACCACTAGCAGCCCTGGGATTCAAACCCATGACTCTCTGATCGCAGGGCGAATGCCCTTACTACCACCAGCTATGCTCATCACCATCTAACAGGATTCTAAGATGCTATATAAATAAAGATTACTATTATTATAAGATGACTGCACGTCCTTAATAGCATCCACAATACCTGTTTCATACTTAAAGCCAGCAAAGAGTGCATCCGCAGCCTCAACAAATACTTTCACCGTCCCTGAAAGAGATCTTGCAGTAAGCAAGAATGTGACAAGAATATGATAGAATGTGATAAAAATCTTACATGATAAAATGTTATTATTGCAGCCTTACTTTTGGTGTTGGGCCTGCCAAAAACACCGACTGCTGTGTTGCTAACTGACCCTTTAATTCTCACACTTTTTGGCTTCTTGTAGCTGTTTCAGTTGGGAAATTGGCATCATAGCTTTTGTGCACCGTTTTGAAAAGCAGCTCCATCTTCGGTAAAGCCATACTCACATTGCAGCTAACACAGATGGACTTTGAATTTAAACTCCCAGTCTGAGTGAAAATGATATGTTTTCCATTTTTTGGGTTTCTCATGTTTGCTTTCTACCAGCTTAGCTACCTAACTGTGCATGCCAGCAGTTGGAGGGTGAAAAAGATAGTAAAATTACACTTCTCATCATTGATTGAGGATCGCAATCGACTGCTTGGGCACAGCTACATCCTCCCCACGCTCAAGAAGACACTGGGGAACAGTGACCAGAGGAAATATCCTCTGACACACAAAGGGCAGTGTAAATTGCAAGGTTGGTCACTATTTTTAGCAATTTTTTACTGCTTGGGGGCTTTATAAAATAATGAAAATATCCAAATATACATTTAGCATGAACTAAATCTGTTCTATTTCTAAAAAGTGTTTAAAGCTGGGTCACACCTTTAGTTTTTGAAAGGAGCCAGATGCAAAGAATCTCAGTGCAGCCATTATTTGCACCATTACATGGCGATGTAACATCGTTAAATGTTGGCTAAATGTATGACTACAGTCCTTAGAAGTCAGAATTGTATATCTTTGTATATATTTACTGTTCAAAGATATACAAAGATATACAGTCACCAATGTTCATTTTTTGATATCCATCCAAAGATATACAAAGATATACATTCACCATTTTTCATTTTTTGATTTTTAGTAATGCCAGCTGTCCTTTACATTTACAAATTTCCAAAATGGAAGGACCAACAGAAATAGCCCAAATTGGCTTTAAATAAACTGTGTGTATAAGAATGTAGTTTAGAAAAATATTTATTCAGTATTTTCTTTCTGAGACATCTATAGATCTCTGTCCAGACTTCACCAAAACCATGTGGTAGATGGAATTTTGGCACCATCTAGTGAAGCTAAAACTCCTTACATTGGCTGGTGTGCAAGAGAGTAAGGTCAAGTCAAGTAGGTATGTTGTCATTTCAACCAATTCAGTTCATTTTTTATAGCACTTTTTACAACTAAGTTGTCACAAAGCAGCTCAGGAGCAACAAACTCCACTGGAGCTTTAATCAGCAGTTGCACCAAAATACAATAGTTCACAGTGAAATGAAACAACATGCCTCCAGGACCATGGTGCAACACAAGAACAGAAACAGAACACCACAAGACCACGAGTGCAGACAGAAGAGTGCATGAAAAACACAAGAGCAACAAAACCAAAACAAAGATATAGCACTAGTTTGAATGAATACATTGTTATGACAGATACTGTATTTTAGCAGCAAAGTTGTGTGTGCAAAAATTCAGAACAGAGAGTGTATAAAAATGCAGAACAGAAGTAGACAGTAATTGATATAATTGTGCAAATATAGCAGATGAGAATGTGCAGAGTCATAAATAGAAAGATATTTACAGAGGATATTGAAGTCTCAGCTGTTTGAGTTGTTTAAGGCAGAAAAGATGTACATACAGTGTATATTGTGACAGCAGGGCCACAGCATCACAACGTCATAGGGCAAGTGCTCCTCTCCGCAATTGTTGATCATGGTGCTGAACAGGACCTCTGCCTTGGCTGTTCAGCACCATGATAAGCAATCGCGCCACTCTACAGATGGTGTGGGTGGTGGCCCAAGACAAGCCACACCTGATGGTGATTTCACAATCACCATCAACTAAGAGAGCAGCGGGTATATAAGGGCCTCTGCTCAGTGGTGCGGGGAGTTGATGTGGATCTGTACAGCATACAATTATGTCTGGTTTCCTTGTCCCGCAGACTTCCATTCTCAGGTTGAACTGAGAAGGGAGAGTCAGATAAGGTGTGCTGGACTGACACTAAGGAGGCGGGCTTTCCAAGGACTGAAAAGAGCCCTCACCCTGGCCCCAGTCCTCTGCAATCCCAACATCAGGCCATTAGCAGGTGAGATTTTATGTGCCTCATGACTCTCTAAGCACTTTATGATGATGCGTGTGAGTGCGATGGGACAATAGTAATTAAGGCAGGACACTGACGACTTCTTTGGCACAGGGATAATAGTGGTGGCTTTAAGCATGTTGGAACAATGTTGGTGCTCAGAGAGATATTGTAGATGTCTGTGAGAACATCTGTCAGCTGGTCTGCACATCCTTTGAGCAAACAACTAGGAATGTTTTCCTGCCTTTATGGCCCTGGATAGTTTTAGCCACAGAAATCCAAAATTCAATAATTTACAAACACTAAACACCCCCTCCACTGCACTATTAATCTCTTTATAGGACAGACAGTCTTTTCTCTCCACTACTACAATCCTTTTTGCTGTGTGCCTGGCATTTTGGTAGACTAAAAAAGACTATTCACTGATAGTATTTGCTGCAGTTCCTCTTCAAATGTACACTGCTCAGAAACAGACCATAGCATCAAGTCAGTCAAACTACTGGGATATTGATCTGGTCAGTGAAGTAGCAGGTGGGTTGTTAATGCAGGAAAAGAACTTTGTGCTGTTCAAACTGTGTGCTGTTGTGTGTTGATGTATGACAAAATGGTCACTTTATACCGACTCCTCCAAGATGGCACATCAATACGTGCCACTGAAGGTTTGCTGAGTCTCTCAGCACAGTCTCAAGAGAACTGAGGAGATTTCAGGAAACAGGCAGTTACTCTAGGAGAGCTGGACAGGTCCATAGAAGGACCTTAACCAATCAACAGGACTGCTCCTTTGTGCAAGGAGGAACAGGATGAGTACTGCTAGAGCCCTACAAAAATGACCTCCAGCAGGCCTCTAGTTTCTATCCCTAAATGATCAGAAACAGATTTCATTAGGGTGGCCTGAGGGCCTCATGTCCTCTAGTTGGCCCTGTGCACACTGCCCGGCACTATGGAGCTCGCTCGGCATCTGCCATAGAACCATAGGATTGGCAGCTCCATGCTGGTGCCTGTGCTTTTTACAAAAGAGAGCAGGTTCAGACTGAGAACATGTGACAGATGTGAAAGGGTCTGGAGAAGCCAAGGAGAATGTTATGATGCCTGTAACATCATTAAGCATGATTGGTTTGGTGGGGGGTCAGTGATGGCCTGGGGAGGCATATCCATAGAGGGATGCACAGAAATCTACAGGCTAGACAACGGCACCCTACTCTTAGGTTTTGGGATGAAATCCTTGGACCCGTTGTCAGACCCTACGCTGGTGCAGAGAGTCCTGGGTTCCTCCTGTTGCACAACAATGTCCATGGGGCAAGAGTATGCAGGAAGTTCCTGGATGATGGAATTGATATCATTGACTGCACCCCACACTCATCTGACCTAAATCCAATAGAACACTTCTGGGGCATTATGTTTCGGTCAATCCGACGCCACCTGATTGCACCTCAGACTATCCAGACTGATGCACTGTCCTGTCCAACACATTACCCAGTCCATGGTAGTGCGTAGGTATGAGGAGACACTCTCAGTGACTGCCTTTAGCACCTGGTCATGGCACCAATGGAGTGGACAGGATGGTGAGTCAAGCTTGCCCCATAGCTGGAGGTTTGATGGGCTCGGTAAGATATTGTAAACTGCTTGGACGTGGTATTTAATGCGTTGGGGCTCTGCTCACCAGATGTCCGTCCATTTGAGCTGCCTTTCCATCGAACTTTCCCAACTGATCCAGGCTCCCTGCTGCCTCATGCCTGCCATCCACATTCTCTCCTCATCCACTGCTACCCTCACCTTGTCCTGGATAAGCAGTCGCCTCTCCTTGCCCTTGGCCTTGTTATATTGGGGTATTAGGAAGCTACCAAGGCCTGCTCTTCCCATTGCCACTGCTCCCACCACTGCCTTATGCCTCAATCTCGCTTCTGCCGTCTCCAGCTCCCTAATGGCGCTCCACTTCCTGCCAGTACGGATCTCAATGCCAGCTGCTGCGATGTTGGGGTTGTTGGAATCTTTGCACTACAGTGCGGGTGACCTTGAATTCTTCTGTGACGCTGTTAAATGGAAGTTGCAGGATGTTGTTCTTCCCATACAGAGCTGCATGGGTAGGATGCCGTGTTGGTAAATCCAGGATTTGTCCACTCTGCTGAGCCAGGACTTCAACTCCTTGATGGACATTTGCATGGCTGCCACATCCCTGAGGGTGTGATCAAACAGTTTTCCTAAACTTTAGACAGGCCTTTCATTAATGGAGGGAATCTTGGTGCAGTCCAGGAAGAAGTGGAACTTGTCTGATACTTTGCCTTTCTTCAGTACAAGTGATCTAGATTTGGAAGGCTTAAAGCTCATCCTTGCCACTTGATGAGCCTCTCCAACCCACCTTGCCCCTGGTACAGAGGATGTGATGACTGTGAGGTCGTCCATGTAGGCTCTGATGGGAGGCTGTCGCACGCCAGATTTGGTAGAAGGCCCTCTGCACTCCACCTCTGCAGCTTTTACTACCATATTCATGGCTAGGGCAAAGAGATCTTTTTTTAAGAAAACAACAAATAGGACAAAATAACAGAAAACTTCAGTGTGCATAACTGTTCACCCCCACCCCCTAAAGTCAGTACTGTGAAGAGCCACCTTTTGCGACAATTGCAGTTGCAAGTCACTCTGGATAAGTGTCTATGAGCTTGCCACATCTTGCCACCAGGATTTTTGCCCATTCCTCAAGGCAAAGCTGCTCCAGCTCCTTCATGTTGGATGGTTTTCGCTTGTGAACAGCAATCTTCAAATCTAACCACATATTCTCAGTTGGATTGAGGTCTGGACTTTGACTAGGCCATTCCAACACATTTAAATGTTTCTCCTTAAACCACTCGAGTGTTGCTTTAGCAGCATGCTTCAGGTCATTGTCCTGCTGAAAGGTAAACCTCCGTCCCAGGCAGACTGACACAATTTTTGCTCAAGAATATCCCTGTATATCGGGACTCGGACCAGTTTCCCAGTCCCTGCTGCTGAAAAACATTCCCACAGCATGATGCTGCCACCACCATGTTTCACTGTGCTGATGGTGTTCTAGTGGTGATGGGATGTGTTGGGTTTGCATCAGCCATAGCATTTTCCTTGGTGGCTGAAAAGTTACATTTTAGTCTCATCTGACCAGAGCACCTCCTCCTTACATTTGGGGAATCACCCACATGCCTTTTGGCAAACTCAAAACATGCCTTCTTATTTTTATCACTAAGTAATGGCTTTTTCTGGCCACTCTTCCATAAAGCCCAGCTCTATGGAGTGTACGGCTTATCGTGGTCCATTGGACAGATACTCCTTCAGGGTTACCTTTGGTCTCTGTGTTGCCTCTCTGATTAATGCCCTCCTTGCCAGACTGAGTTCTGGTGGGCAGCCCTCTCTTGGCAGGTTTGTTGTGGTACTATGTTCTTTCTATTTGAAGATGTTGGATTTGATGGTGCTCCAGGGGATCATCAAAGATTTGGATATTTTTTTAGAACACAACCCTTACTTGTACTTCTCTCCTTGGTCTTCATGGTGTGATGCCTCTTGCTTAGTGGTGTTGCAGCCTCTGGGGCCTTTCAGAAAAGGTGTGTTTATACTGACAGATTATGTGACACTTAGATTGCACACAGATGGACTTCATTTCACTAACTTTTGAACCTTTTATATATGAATATATATGCAGAAGCCAGTTTTCAGTTTTTTGTTTTTCTCTCATTTCACTTCACCAAATTAGACTATTTTGTACAGACCAACTTAAACTATTTTGTTCACCAACTTAGACTATTTTATACAAAAAACATATAAATTACAGGTTTGAATGTAACAAAATAGGTAAAAAGCCAATGTGAATAATTTTGCACTGTACCTACCACTGGTCAAGAGGCAGCCAGCCACTGTCAGGACAGTGAGGAAGTGGTCAAAGGAGGCCAGGACTGCATGGAGACTATGGACTGGGAGGCTCTGTACGAGCCACATGAAGAGGACATTTATAACTTCACAGACTGTGTCACTGAATACATCAACTTCTGTGTGGATAGCCATGAAATCCATACGCTGCTTCCCCAGCAACAAGCCATTGGTCACCAAAGACATCAAAGCCCTCCTAAATGAGAAGAAGGAAGCATTCAGGTCAGGTGACAAGGAGGCATTCAAGGAAGCACAGAGGCGCTTGTCTGTGAGGTTAAAGGAGGGAAAGAACAGCTCCAGGAGAAACCTGGCAAAGGGCTGCCACGAGACCAGCATCCATGGGACTGACGGTGATGAGGAGTTTTAATCTGTTCTTCAACAGGTTCGACAGCAGGCCTCTTTCCAGCATTTCCAGCACCAGCACAGCCCTCATTGCACCCAGTGCACCTGCTCCCTCCATCAGTGTCACGCCAAACCACAGCTCTCTGTCCTACCTCTCTCCTTCTCCCTCTCCCACCATCGTACCAGCTATAGCCCCCACCCCCTCTCCTCCTGCAACTGAGGACTCTGACACCCGTAGACCATCCATCACCATCACCGAGGACCAAGTGAGGAGAGAACTCCATCCTGCAAAGGCGCCGGGCCCAGATAGCATGAGCCCACAAGTACTCAAGCTGTGCGCCTCCCAGCTATGTGGAGTACTGCTGAGGATCTCCAACTTCAGCCTCAGTACCAAGACAGTACCTGTGCTGTGGAAAACATCGTGTCTGGTTCCTGTACCAAAGAAGCCCTATCGAACTACAGGCCAGTTGCACTCACCTCACACAGCATGAAGGTCTTTTAGAGATAGGTCCTGGACACCCTCTGCCCCTGGTTAAGCCATCACAAGATTCCCTGCAGTTCATCTACCAGGCCAAGATTGGGGTGGATGATGCCTTCATCCACCTGCTACACCGTGCCTACAGCCATGTGGACAAGCCAAGTGCATCCCTGAGGATTACAATCTTTGACTCCAGTGCCTTCGACACCATTCTGCCAGCACGGCTGGAGAGCAAGCTGTCTGCTATGCAGGCTCATGCTCCCCTAGTTGCATGGATTTTGGACGAACTCAGGATGGCTGTGGACAATTTTGTGGACTGGTGTGAGCTGAATCAGCTGCAGCTCAACATCCAAAAGACCAAGAACTGGTGGTGGACTTGCAAAGATCTCCTGTCACTCCCCTGTCAATATTACTTTTTCATTATTTGATATTACTACTGATTTTCTAATAAGTGCAATAACTTACTCCAAACAAACCATTTGTGTTAGTCGTTTTTCACTCAACTGTGTTACTTATATACAGTATTTATATTAAGCATTTCTGTATGTAGCATAGGGTATTCATATCGAGCTTTTTCTTTCTACAGATTTTTTATGTACATTTATTTAGGCTGTTTATTTTATTGTTACTGTCTCTATGTTTCTGTGTGTTGTGGCAATCAGTACACAAGCAATTTCCTCCGGGATCGATAAAGTTTCTGATTCTGATTCTGATATCAGTATAGATATCCAGAATGATTTTTTCTCCATTGTGATCTGATGTGTTTTCAAAGTGTTCCTTCAATATATGTGAGCAGTGCACTATACATACACTATAAAGATGCTGCAGTTCCCCTCCTTAAATACTATAAAAACATGCTGCAGTTTCCCTTCAAATATACTATAAAGACATGCATAAATATATATTTATTTGGACAATTTACAGTACATATTTAATTTCACATATACAACAAATTTTCTGCTGTTACTGGTATGCAATGTGTTGTTGGATTGTATGCTTGTTCTGTGGGTATTGCAGGGGCATCATTAGGTCTGAGTATCCAGGGCTACAGGACCAAATGTTCTATAATTTGATCCTGGTCTCAAAAATAATAGTAATAAATGTTATCTTGATTTCTACACGAAACCCACTTTGGTGTCAGATTTCACCTGACCATCGCACCCTGTCCTGGTTAAAGGGGCAGTTGGTGGCCTAGTGGTTAGGGCATTTCCTCTGTGCTCAGAAGGTCATGGATTTGAATCCCAGGAATGCTAGTGGCACCTCTGAGGTACTTTTGAGCAAGGTACCGTCCCCACACACTGCTGCCCGGGTGCTGTGTTCCTGGATGCCCGCCTCTGCATTTGGTGACTAGGTTAAATGCAGGGGAAGAATTTTGTGCTGTTCAAACTGTGTGCTGTGGTGTGTTCATGTATGACAAAAATAGTCAATTCACTTAAAGCACCAGTGACATCTTGCAAACTCCAAGTGCTTTTCTTTCTGGCATACCTTCCAAAGTTATTTTGGCATGGTGGTGACTTTTGGATGGTGGGTTTGGAAACAGAGAATAACTTTGGTCTTTTGAGGCCTGGGGACCATCCTCCTCACTGTGTCTGTTGAAAATCTAGCTCTCCTCTTTCAAACTGGCTGATGAAACTAATAAACTTACTGAACTAGTTATTAAACAGTTAATATGGGCACTTTTAGTCCATCAGCTGTTTTTGGAGCAATTCCCTGATACGCATGGTGATGGATGACTAAGGGGATTTGAGGCCCTGTATGGCCACAGTTTCATTCCTCAGTGAAGGAGGAAAAGCAGGCAGGAACAAATATGCTACTACTATGCTAATTTCTCCTACTATTGAGTGAAAGCACTTGGAAAGACATCACACTATGAAAGAAAAATGTGTCATGGTTCGCTGACTCCCAGTGACTAAGGAACATAGTGGAGATCAAGTCAAGGCTACACCTCCAAGCTACAATTACGTACACAGCCCTAGGCTAAACCGTAGAGGGGGAGGCACGGGAACCATATACAAAAATGCCTTAAGAATTAAACAGATTACTGGGTTTAAGTTTTCATCATTTGAAACTCTGTTCCTTAATTTAACTAATTTAGATGCAAATAAAACCTCTCTGTCCCTAATAACTGTCTACAGGCCTCC
>JBBPCX010068132.1:0-12521 GCA_037974365.1 Hydrocynus forskahlii | reverse complement strand
AACAGCATGGCGGGATGCTAGAGACTGTTGTACTGTATATTGGTTTAATGAGTACATTTCAATTTGATATTTCGTGGAAATAACACATAAGTGACTCTTATGTAAGTAACTGGCGTGTTAGTCCCTGCGTATCAGAAAGTGAAGCCAGTGTGAACACAGCGTACGGGATAGCAGCCAAAACGCCAGCTCAAGCTCACTTTGGACTGTTTTGTGCTGTATTTTTCAGTGGTACAGTCAAATAAACCCAGTTGACATCTGAAAGCCAGTGTCTTCCTTCAGCGTGGGTAACACATACACAGGAACGGCTGCAACACAAGTGTTTCACCCAAAGGTCTTGTGTCTGGCACTGGTCTTCTGGCTTCCCTTTGTGGCTACCCCAGCCATTGCAGTCCCCTTATATTGCATGTGGCTGAATTAAAAAAATCATTACCATTACCCACCCACTTCATTCACTCCTTTGATCAAAGCTTGCTCACCAAAAGTTCTTTAATCCATGCCACGATGAAGCTGAAATGACAACTTGAAAGTTTTTGAGTTTTTTTTATTGTTTTGTGTAAAGGTTTTTTTTCCTGTAAACTTAGTTAAGCAAACAATGAAACATGCATTAAATACAAGTTATTTTTATAATGCGTGTTCTGTGTTCTGATAAAATTGGCACCATCTAGAAAGAAACATGTGATACAAAATAAATACATTTAAATGTTTTTCAAACTAGCCACACTCAAAAATAATTGACATGCAAACTGCACAATAAGTTGATAAAGATTACAGAATTTTTCAAAAGTCAAGATCACTTGCCACATATTTTAACAGCATATTGTTCACATTATACATGGAAAAAAGGTCTTTGGACCGTGGGGAGAAAACAGAGGTCTGAGCGGAAACCCACACAGACACTGAGCGGAAACCCACACAGACACTGAAAGAAATCTGACCGCCCCAGTAGGGAATCAAACAACAGGAACTTTGAGGCGACAGAGATACCCACAATTTTTTTTGTGTGTGTATCCTTAATTTTCATATATGAAACTCTTTCCACAATCTAAAGAGTGATACAGTCTCTGCTCTGATGTTTCTGGAGACTACTCTTTCTATAGAAACCCCATCCACACTTTAAGCAATGATAAAGTTTCTGTCCTCTGTCAATGCTGCTGAAGCAATAGAAAGCTAAGTTAAAGCTAAGCTAAATCCAAAATTATTGTAAATCCCAACCTTTTTCTGAGTCCAAAAATCAAACGGAGTCAGAGAGATGCGATGTTGCTGGTTTATTCAGAGCTCTTCAGCAGTGGTCCGTCTCTGTCTCTCTTCTGAGTTTCTTTGGCTCTTACATGACTTTTTATACATGTTAAAAATTCAAGTACCCACACTTCGAACACATCCCACTGATCGATTTTCAACCAATAGAAGATATAGGGTGTTTCATCACTTCATTTGCTTAGATCCACCTGCTTGCTTCAACCAGTAAAGTACTTACACTTGATTTGATTATCCTCTCCTGACTGCCTCAACCAATAATAACAGATTTAGTCATCTTCTGATTCATATTTCAATCTACACCTCCAGTCCACCCTTGGACCAATTAAATTTTGTCATCGTTGCTTAACTCCCCCTCTTCTGGCACCGTTAAGTCTGGACACCTGCGTCTTATCTCGTCCTGCGGCCAGTTTACACTTAAGTCATGGCCATCTTCTCTTCTTGTCCTGGCAGTTTACTTTGAGTTCAAACTGTGCGCCTGAAAGGGGCTACTGAGGAAGACATTTCACTGAGTTCAAACTCTGCTGTAGGCCCTTTTGATCAGACATGAGTTTAAACTTAACTGTAGAGAATTTTACATTGAAACTCCATATAATTATGACAAGCCAATCACTGTTGATCAGTAAAATGCCTCCTCAATGCCCTGGTGTTTTTTGAGGTTATTCTTTTCTTTAAAACTCTGTCCACACTCTGAGCACTGATACGGTTTCTTTCCAGTGTGAATGCGCTGGTGTGTTTTGAGAGTATGTTTTCTGAAGACTGGGGCTTCTGAATAATTAAAATGAAAAAAAAACTCAGAGCCAGGTGCAACACAATAGTGAACAACACAGAACCCTTGTGATCCTCTTGAACCTACAGCCTGATAAATTCATGACTAAATCCCAGCCACAGATATATTTGAGCTGAAAAAGACCAAATCCCTAGAATAGTACCCAAGATACAGTGCCACCAGAAAGTATTCACACAACTTCACTTTTTCCACATTGTGTTACTGTCACGGAGAAGACATGAATGAACTGATGGTTTGCCCAGTTGTAGAGTGATGGAAGAGCCCAGTCTTGGACACACACTAAAGAGTTGGTAAACCATGCGATTTGATCTGATAATGTTCCAAGCAAGGAGTAATGATCCCCACCAGGTACCACGTCCTCTCACACACACAGAAAGGTATATAAAGGGTTCCTAAAAACCAAAGTACTCATGAGAGCTGGATACGAGCCGGCATGAGACCCAATGTCTGAGTGCAGTGAGATACCTTCTTCCTGTTTATATACCCTGAGACACGAGTCACTTCCGGTGCCTGATGACATCAAGTGATCTGGTGCGTGTGACAGTTACGTTACAGACTTATTTTTAAAAAATATTTGAGTGCAGTTTTCTTTTTACAAAATCTACACAAAATGGTCCATAATGGTTTTGTGAATGCATGTTTTTAGACATTTTTCTAAATTTATAGAAAATATAAACATAAACTAATGTTGGGCAATGATTAAAATGTATGTTTTTCAAATTTATTTATTTTTCCCTGACGTGTCTGGCAGTTTAGCAAGCAGAATGCGAAGCTGGATGCCATGATATGCAAGAGACCTTAGCAACACTGTAACAGCACAGAAACAACATACACACCTACGGACAACACTGTAAAAGCACAGAAACAACATGCACACTTACGGTCCACACTGTAACAGCACAGAAACAACATACATGCCTACGGCAACACTGAAACAGCATAGGAAAAACATACACGCCTAAGGTCAAAACTGTAACAGTACAGAAACAACATACACACCTACTGTAACACTGTAACAGCAGAAAAACAACATACACACCTACAGTCAACACTGTAACAGCACGGAAACAACATACAGACCTACGGTCAACATTGTAACAGGCCCAGCAGCCGAAAAAAGCAAGTTAAATGATTTTTTAAAATGTGTTAACGTACATATTTAAACACAATAGGTACATAAGTGTTCACACCCTCTGCTATGACACTCAAAATCTGATTTCTACTGATCATCCTTGAGATGTTTCTATACCTTGGACTCCCCCTGTGGTAACCTTAATAGCACATGATTTGGAATGGCGCACACCAGTCGAGATTAGGTCTTACTGTTGACAGTCCAGGGAATTGTCTGTAGACCTCTGAGACCAGATGTTGTCAATGTACAAATGTGGGAAGGGATGCAAAAAAAAAATTTGGAGCACTGAAGGTCCCAAAAGGCACTGTGGTCTCCATTATTTGGAAATGGAAGAAGTTTTGAACCACCAGAATATTCCTTAGATCTGGCTGCCCAACCAAACTGAAAAATTGGGGAAGAAGGGCCTTTGTCAGAAAGGTGACCAAGAACCTAATGGTCACAAAGGTGGACGTCCAGCGATCCCTTGTGGAGATAAGAGAACCATCCAGAAGAAGAACCATCCATCCAGGCCTTTATGGTAGGGAGGGCAGACAGAAGCCACTCTTCACTATAAAGCACATATCAGCCCGTCAGGGTAATCACTGCAAACAACTGTGCTACTTGATCAAAGAAACTTAATTACTTTTCTTCTTGATCTGACAGAGAAAACTAAATCAAGTGTTACAGCCTCTACTGTCTAGTGATACTGCAACCATCCTGAACTCTCACAAAGTCAGACACTGCCAACAAAACACCAACCCAAGGAAAGCAGTCGGACCAGACAGTGAGACTCCCCCCAGTCCCTTTGACAGATCAGATCACAGTTTGGTATTCCTACCCCCAACCTACACATCCACTGTTCTGGTACCAAAGTTTTCCTCTCAATCTGCCCTCAATGACTAAAGACTGGTTGCCTTAATGCTCAACATCATGAAAGTTCTGGAGATACTGGCACGTCTCAGACCTCAGGAAGAACGTTCATGTTGTTATGGGCGAAGGACTGCGTTCAGTGTGCTGCAGATGGTTTTGTAAGGAAAACTAAACTCCAAAATGTGGTGCTGGCAGATGTTCCTTTTTGGGGAGGAATTCAGTCTACTGATCCTGAACGAGTGTTTTGGGAAATTAGAGTAAGAACCCAAGTCTGAAACCTTTTCTAAGTCTTCTGGAGAAGCATAGCCTGTTGTTTATTGAAGAATAAAGGAGCCTCTTGGTCTGGTGGAGAATCTTCTCCCCAGCTGGATTTGAGCTGGTTATTTTATAGGCTTAAGAAAACATTCATTCTTCCCACCTTAAAATATCACATCAGTAAATTTCAATTACATCAGTGTTTGAATATTCAAATCTCCACCTTCCCATGTTTCTACCAACGGGTAAAAGATTATCACTAATGAATATTCAGCCCTCAACTCCACCATGATTTCATAAACGGGCATGTCTTTGTTTAAACAAAACAAACCAAAAAAATCTTGTCTATGTGCACGCATAGGCCTCATGGACAGTTTACTCCATTTTAGAGTATATCTGAGTTTTTCCCTTAATATATTCTCTCTTCACTTAATTGCAGTGTTTTTAATTTGAGTCTGGGGGGTTCCTTTGAAAGTGCACTCTTTGGAGACAAAGCACATTCTTTGGGAATTTCCAGCACAGCTCGAAGAACCTAGGTTTCATTCAGTTTGAGCATACAGAGGGCTGGAGGAGAATTTGTGTAGTGTTAGTAAGGCTCCTAACTATATACACATACACATTTTCTACCATATGAGCTGCTTTATTGGTTAACCCTCTGAGGTCCGAGGCCCGTCAGGCACTTTGAGGCAGTTTGCTACACCTTTATAGTTTTAAGTATTTCATCTAACTAAAACCATCTATACAAAAGTGACACATACGGTTAGATTCTGGAAAACCTCAGCAATAATGGTGACTATGTCTCTCATTTCGCTTGCTTACACCGAGTGTGCAGTTTCTTGGTTGAATGGTGGATGTTGACTTAAATTTAGCTTTACAGGTCTAAGTTACAGATGTGGACTACTTGAGCACTGATGTACGTCGCTCTGGATAAGACCATCAACTAAATGCCATAAATGTAAATGTAACTGTAAATAATAATATCAGAGTAAAGTGAATGTAATGAAATTATTTTTTATTAAAATTTTGTGTAAACAAGACATGAAAAAAATATATTTTCAGAGGTGTTCAAACAAAGTAAATTTTTTTTTTATAAAACTCTATAAATATATCGGAGCAAGACTTTTGAAGTTTGAACCTTGTAAACATGTGTTCTGGCTACAAAACAGTAAGAAGAGCATTCAGAAATGTTATGTAGTGTCAATATAAATTTTCTCTGAAGCCAGAGGCTCTTTCACATGCATATTGATTAGATGGCTGTTACCTTACCAGTAAACCCACTTCCAACCTCCCACCCTCCTCCCTTACTGACTGCTTGACAGAAATCAAAACCTGGTTTTCGTCAAATTTCCTTAAATTCGACAGTGATAAAACAGAAGTTCTCCTTATTGGTAACAAATCAACATTATCCAAAACAAACAGTATCTCTACTGATATTGATAATTGCTCCGTTTCCCCCTCCCCATAGGTTAAGAGTCTGGGTGTCATCCTCGACTGTACACTTTCTTTTCAATCTCATATCAATAACATTACCCGGTCTGCATATTTTCATCTTTGTAATATCACTCGCCTCCGTCCCTCTCTTACGCACCACACTGCTGCCATCCTCGTTCACAGTCTTGTCACTTCTCGTTTAGATTATTGTAACTCCCTGCTTTTTGGTCTCCCTCACAAAACTCTCCACAAGTTTCAACTAGTTCAGAATTCAGCCGCCCGCATCGTTACCAGAACTCCTTCTATTCATCAGCATCTCCACTGGCTCCCGGTTAAGTTTCGGGTTGAATTCAAAATGATTCTATTAACCTTCAAGACCGTTCACAGTCTCGCCCCTCCATATCTGTCTGACCTCCTTCATGTTGCCTCTCGTACCCTCAGGTCATCCTCCTCCATCCATTTGACTGTCCCTTCTGCCCATCTCACCACTATGGGGATCAGAGCTTTCAGCTGCTCTGCTCCCCGACTCTGGAACTCACTACCACCCGAGCTCAGAAACATCAGTTCACTCTCACTCTTTAAATCCACACTCAAAACACATCTGTTCAAGCTTGCTTTCTCTCTTTAATTCATTTGCACTGTTTAAATTGTTTAAATTGAATATGCTTTTAATCTTGTCTGTTACTGTCTGTTGCACTTGTTTTATTGTACGTTGTCCTTGTGTGCTAGAAAGGCGCCTATAAATAAAATGTATTATTATTTATTATTATTGTCTGCCTGCTCCTGCCTCCAATGCTCTACAAGCTACTGCAAAGAAAAGAAGCCCCAAAATAGAAAAGCTTAAATTAATATCTTTCTAGAGAAAGAGCAGGCTATCCATCATTCACACAGAATCTGTCATGATAATTTACATCTTTTCATTTTCTGTCTGCACATCTTTCTACCAACACCGACAGAGATTTGCAAATGTAACCTTTCTGACAAAAAGAGCAGGCTATCTTTCATTTACACCCAATCTGTCACCTACCATAACAATGACATGCATACTAATTATCAAATACAACAGTATTTTAGCCATATGATCATCTGACCAGCAAAGGACTAGTTGTAGCTTCATTCTCCCTATAAGCTAACCGAAAAAGCACTATTTGCCTGATTAGCCTAACGTTGGCTGATTAGCCTACTGTAAACAACACTGAGCACAACGTGACATGGCTTTTATCCATAGGACCATCAGACCAGAACAATACTAGATATAGCTTCATTCTCCCTACACTGCTATTCAGTTATTCAGATTGATATTTTCCATCTGAATAGCTGAGGAGCGTGTCAGTAACAGGCTGCTGCTGGCACAGAAAACCTCAATTTTTTTTATTCTAGATACGAAGCACCATTGATAGATTTTATTTTCAAACATACATATTTGAAAACGAGAAGATTCAAGGTTTCTATTAATGGTATATGTGTTATATGGCGGTATATGTTTCTAGAACAAAAACTCACAGAGCTTTAGATGATTGTTTTGGAACAGTCAATCTCAGAGCGTTAAGCTCACCTGTGAACAGAAACATTTATTTTAGGGTTAAAGTTTAGGGATGAGAAACTCCCACACATGACCGTGGCTGTGGGTTCAACAGAAGAATCTGTAGTACTGGGTCACATGGTTAGTCAAATCCTAAAAATGACTTAATTCCTTTAGGAACGGTAAGTAGTGGCGCCATGTTGTATGAAGTTAATCAGAGTGAAGTACTTCCTCCTATTGATAATAACTGTGTTTATTAAAAGTTCACTAATAAAAATTCTACTCATGTATTTCCTTTGTGTATTCTTTTCTCTCCTAAAGTGTTCAGAGTAAAGTGTGTGTTCATCTTCATTTCATCAGTCTCTCCTGTGTTCTATGTTTTGCATTTCTTTTGTGAATTCGTTCTTAATGGGAAAAACATCCTGGTGAAGCTCTGGCCTTTTCAGAATCACAATCTAGTTTTACAATATGTCCCTTCACATGAAGTACATCTTTGGGAAAACATAGTTTTGCAGAATAAAAAACGCCATATGTTTGAACTATTATGGGCATTCATCTGGTGACTGAGGGGAGCGAGGAGTGCTCGGACCCATCTGGAGTCACTAATAAACCAAAACCTTTTACCATTTGGCTCAAATAATGTAAAAACGCAAGCTGTTCTATGTACTTTTCCCCTCAATGAGAGCAACACCACACACACCAACACACACACACACAGACCCCAAGACACAAACACACACCCCAACACACACACACACACACACCAATCCCTTTACTGGGCCATCCTCAGATTTGCCAGTGATCCTCCAACTTGCACAACCAACAACCAAACTTATACCAGTACCCACACCCTAACACACACACACACACACACACACAAACCCCAACACACACAGTTTACTGAAAAAGCAGAGCAGTCTTTGTCCAGTCCGGTAAAAAACAGTTAATCACGGTGTAAAGTGTGTATAAGTGTTAAACAGCTTTTTACCTTCAGCTCCTGTTTCTCTAAAACACCCTGAACCACTGCTGCTTCTCAACTTCACTCATGGGTGCCAGAAGCATTTTGAATGTGTTACTGCCAAAAAAAAATGAATAAATAAATATATAAAAATACATGTTTTCTTTAATGGACATGTGCATAGACACACTGTTTATATACAGTCTTATGCAAAAGTTTGGCCACCCCTTGATAAATGACATATTTTGGTCATTTTTTAATTGAAAAGATGTAAACACAGTCTCTCTAGGAAATGGAAAAATGCACAATATATTCAGCAAACATTGATGCATAGTTACTTTTTATGTCATAAACAGAACAAAGATAAAAAATAAAAACATTATTGTGGCACTCTGCATAATCAGTACTTGGTAACACCTCCTCTGGCAGATATCACAGCTTGCAAATGCTTTTTATAGCCAGCTAAAAGTCTTTCAATTCTTGTTCTTGGGATTTCCTTGCAAAAGGCTTCTAGTCCTGTAATATTCTTTGGTCGTCTTGCATGCACAGCTCTTTTAAGATCTACCCACACATTTTCAGTGATGTTTAAGTCAGGGGACTGTGATGGCCATTTCAAAACCTTCAGCTTGCATCTCTTGAGGTAGTCCATGGTGGATTTCGAGATATTTTTAGGATCATTGTCCTGTTGTAGAAGCCATGCTCTTTTCAGCTTCAGCCTTTTTACAGATGGTGTGATGTTTGCTTCCAGAATTTGCTGGTATTTAGTGGAATCCATTCTTCCCTCCACCCGTGCAATGTTTCCTGTGCCACTGGCTGCAAAACAACCCCAAAGCACGATCGACCCACCCCATGCTTAATAGTTGGCAAGGTGTTCTTTTCATGAAATGTTGCTCCTTTTTTTCTCAAAACATGCCTTTGCCGATTGTGGCCAAAGACTTCTATTTTAACTTCATCAGTCCACGGCACTTGTTTCCAAAATGCATCAGGCTTCTGTAGATGTTCTGTTGCGTACTTCTGACGTTGGATTTTATGATGGGGACAAAGGTAAGGATTTCTTTCTGCTGACTCTTCCATGAAGGTCTTGTGGAATGTTGGGCTAAAGGAACTAAAGGTTCCTGCAGGTATTTTTGCAGTCAAATGGGGGTATTGGTTTGTCTTTCTGACCAGCATGCGAGCAGTTCTCTCAGAGAATTTTCTTGGTCTTCCAGATCTCATCTTGACCTCCACAGTTCCCCTGAACTGCCATCTCTTAATTACATTTCTCACTGTGGAAATTGCAAGCTGACAATGCTTTGCTATCTTCTTGTAGCCTTCACCTGCATTGTGGGCATCAATAACTTTCATTTTCAAAATCTTACACAGCTGCTTAGAGGAACCCATGGTTGTTGAGGGTCCACAAGTGTATGCACAAGGTTTGAAGAGTATTTATAAAGCTTTGAAATCTACTAATGACAGCTGTTGCCATGCATCAGATGTATCAAGCTGATTAAGGTCTGAAACCTTGTAAAAAAATCTGAGGCTTTGGAACTCTTAGGGTGCCCAAACTTTTGCACAGTGCCATAATAATGTTTTTATTTTTCATTTTTGTTCAATTTATGGCATTAAAAGTAACTATGCATCAATGTTTGCTGAAAATATTGTGGGTTTTTTCCATTTCCTAGAGAGGCTGTGTTAACATCTTTTCAATTAAAAAATGACCAAAATCTGTTATTTATCAAGGGGTGGCCAAACTTTTGCATAAGACTGTAAGTCGTAGTTTAGTGTAAGCCCACCCTCCACAAGTTTTGCCCCCCACACACCACTTCTCTGGAAGATCCGCGGGTCCACTGTGCCTAAATTGTGATTGGCTCTCTCTCCACAGGGCGAGGGATTTTAGAGACTGGCAGAATCGTTACAGTAATATTTTTTTTAATTGTTTAATTTTTATCTTTATTTTTCTTGTAAAATAGTCTATTTTAGGCTTAAACCGAACACAGTTTCCCCACATGATTTCCAAGGGTCATTGGATTGCATACACATCCCTATCAGGACACCCCTGGGAGAGCATGAGGGCGAGTATATAAATCAGAAATCAATGTACAGGTACCTTTCATCATATCGTAGTTGATCTGATATATAGACTATGGACTACATGATGTCCTACATTAAGTTCACCTTCTCTCCACTTATTGGATCCACATAAGATGGTAATTTGTATTTTGTTAACCTCATCCTTTATCCATATTGGTTATGATGCTATTATACTATATAGAGGGCATCTCACACTTCTTCCCCCTTTGTCTGACAAATTTTCAGTATTTCCTCTCTCCACATAGGCAACTGGTCTATTGGTCTACCTGCACTGGTCTTGATGTAAATTATGTCCATGTTAAACACTGTGTAAACTTTTATTCAGAATTGTCTTATATGAACATGACTGATGTTACAATAGCAGAATGAGCTAATTACTTTCAATCCTCAAATGATATGAGGTCACCAGCTCATACTTAACACGAAAGGCGGGATTGAAATGACTTTTGGAATCTTCAGGGCACGTTTTGCCAGAAGGGGCTGAGTGTGACCCTTGACCACCCCACAGGGCGTGCTGTGAGAGAGGCCATCACACAGCAGTTTTTCACTTAATAAAAAGAAGATACGGACTATGAACACACTGAAACATTATCATGTCTTTATTTGCTCCCGTTCCTACAAATGGAAAGTGACAATTTAGTGATGGCACACACACATATTGATGAAAGACTGGTGAACGTATGGCAATACCTTCTTTTCAGGATAGCTCTTCTCAATTTCAAGCTTTAGTTTTTTTATTTCAAGTTTTGTTTTTTATCACAGTCAAGCTCGAGCATGCGTTTGTACAGGTTGCGCACAGCATACATGGTGAATCAGCAGTGTTTCAACACCCACATCCTCCTGAAAAGTAAAGGAGTACATTTAGCTTGAACATCAGCATGGTTCACTTAGAGAAACAGTAATTTGCAAACTTGACTGTAAAACATAGAAACAAGCCTGGACCCTAGACACAACTGGAGCCTAGACACAATACACCTCTCATAATGAGTAGGGTATTCACCCTACATCTGCAGATGCGCTGGATCACATCATCAGGGATGTTTACTGAGATCCTCGGGTGTTTCGGGTCTCTCAACAGACACCCTCCCAGGCGACCCAGGCGACCCAGCCAGGGCTGATCAGACCCCAACTTGTGTCCCAGCAGCATTGGCCCATGTTTCGGACCTTTTAACCCAAATCCACCTAGAGGCTCTTTCTGCAGCCTCTGTGGTGGACTTGATAGCCTTCCTCCTTGCAGCTCCTACAATGCCAAGGAGGGTGTGTGGTAACGGTCCAGGGTGGTTTCCACCAGCTTGTGGGCAATTGATCCATATGCATTAGCTAGGTCCAGCCAAAGCACTGCGCGGTCCCCATTCCCCTTCTGTGGACCACAAGACATTCCTCTCGGACCCCACAACTCTCCTCCAAGACAACAATGTTCCTCCAGGACCATGGTGAAACACAAAGAACAATAACAGAAACATCACAAGACTACACAAATGTGGGCATAACAGGACTAAAGGGAGAAACAAAAAACAGTTCAACAGTCCAATAATGTAGAGGACAAGAATGAGTTTCTGATTTCCTCTCCAGACTCATTGATGCTCCTTCAGTCAGAGTTAAAACAACATGGTCCAGAGTTTCTTCCTAAACACTGACTGACTGAGCAACGCTGAGTAAAATCTTTCGCACCGGAATGAGTTAAATTGACACTGGACTATTTAAATCATATCAACACTGTAAAAGTGCTGCAATTCACCCTCACGGAGTTGATTTAGTACGGTTACTTCACTCTGTCGGCTTTTTCTAAGTGGCCTAGGATCTCAACACTTTCTTCCTGTGATTTTCACTTTCTTCAAGTCATTTGGAGAGGAAAATTCAGGATATCTGCTGAAATTCAGACAAGATCTGGAAAACACAGAAACAGCTCTGAAATAACAAACTACTCAAAGATTGGAAAGGACCAGAAAGTAGAAACCCCACAGCGAAGAGCACAGGAGCACGGGAGGATCTGTAGGACACAGTGCTGCATTGCTCTCCTTCTAATCTAGAAACACTGCAATCTGGGATTCAGCCAAAGGGGGTTTTACAAAGGGCTGAACAAACTGATGCACATGGAACATTAAAGGAAGGCTGTGTTCCTCAACATATTCTTAGTTTCCAGAATCTTCTATTATATTAGCTTCAAAACTGCAGTGTAGAAGTGTTAGGTTCAGATCACCTAGAACATAGGTAAATGAGAGGCAGGACTCGAAGTGGTAGATTCTATAAGCTTGCAAGC
>JBBPCX010068131.1:0-12522 GCA_037974365.1 Hydrocynus forskahlii | reverse complement strand
GTCCCGAGCGGTCCGCTGCAGCGAGGGGGCGAAAGGCTCGCGGAGGACGGCTTCCGGGACCTCACGCTCGCCGAGGGCCAGATTTTTTTGTTGTGATACCACAACATTTGGATGCATTTTTACACCCTTAGTTATTCATCATAAAACATTCTTCATTAGCTAATTAGCTATTAGCTAATGCTTCCATTCAATATGACATTTGTGTTTGTATGTATTCAGTTTGTAGGGTGTGATTCAAAGCTGTCAAACCAGTGAAAGTAATTTATACCTAGGTAAATAAATAGTAATCACATAATTACACTGAAACAGAAATACAAATCTTACAGTTTAGAGTCTAAGAGCAATGCAATTTTATACGACCTGTTTTTGCTTCAAATGGAGGCGAAAGCTGTACATGGCCTGCTTCTATGAACAGTTATATAAGGTGTCTGATGGTAACCAGCACATCCACAGAAAAAGAGTCAACAGGAAGAACAGTGAGGCTCTCTAGTCAGGAAAAAAAGGCTTTTCAGTTTGAGTGAGAGTTGTAACAAAAGTCAAAACCACAGTCAAATGCACTTGTTTATTAGGTATACTAACCTACATTCATTGGTGACATTTCCACTACTAGTGCATTTTGCAGGTCTGCAATTTTCAATCTAGCCCTCCTGCTGCTTTATCAGCCACTGTCTACATGGTCCAAAAACGGAAAGGGACCACCACAGGACCACAATGACCAGATTTTTAAACGTTGGACCATTCTCAACACCACAGTGACACCAACATGGTGGTGGCATGTGTTGTTCTGTCACACCAGCTCCGTACATCGTAAGCACTTGATTAAGGTTCTGGATTGTGAACCCTCCACCAATCAAACAGATCTAGCCTACCATGGTGATTTGCTCAGAAACTGGCTAAAACACAAAGACAGGCTAAAACAAATTATGCATGGACAACAATTTCTTACTATACACCTAACAGGTATACAAACAAGATAGGTATCTCAGTAAAGTGAGCAAGTAAAGTGTGCTTGACGCATTTATACAAATACTTTATCTACGAGTAGTGAACAAGTGGTCCTTGCATTTTATGTCCATGTTCGGTTAAACAGGGCTGAGAAATGCTGCCTTTGTGGGCAAATTATGGTCATCCATTATGCGTTGTGTGCTGATACACAGCAAATCAGATGAAAAATGACACAGAGAATTCATCTTGCTGAGCTGGTTAAGTCCAGTAATCTGTCCATTCCTGAGAAGAGAGGGGTCTGGGAAGAAATGACTGCAGCATAACAGTAACTTCTGGGTAACATGCTGGTGAGATAAGGAGAAGACCTGTGATGACCTATTGAGCCTAATTTACTAGTCGGTGGTCCCCTGCAGGCGTGGTCATCTACATGGTCGCCTGTTTACAGCTCTGCAGTTCACATGCACTTTTATAATGCAAAGGTCCAAATGGTTCTTGAACTGAACGTAGAGTTCAATGGAATCAAACCCTTTCATTATGCTGAGGTTCTTTGAAAAGGTTCACAGCACCATCCATTCTATTAACCAGCCATTTCAATTCAATTCAAGTCAGTTTTATTTACATAGTGCTTTTTACAGCTATGTTGTCACAAAGCAGCTTTATAGAGTCCAGGTCCGAGCCCCTAGTGAGCCAAAGGCGACAGAGGCGAGGAAAAACTACCTCAGCTGGAGGAAGAAACCTCGGGAGGAACCAAGACTCAAAATGGGAGCCCATCCTCCTCAGGCCGGCCTGGAGAGAAAGAAAAGACAGTCTTTATGTAGATAAATAATAAGAGTAGGCATTCATGAACTAGACTACTGACAGATAGGCCATCTACAGCTAACAGAGTTGGTACCACTAAGAGTCCACTGAGGTAAATTTTGTTGGATGAAAGAGTCGGTAGTCCATAAACAAGAGGATCAGGAATTACAATCTCCGCCGGAGCTTTAAAAAGCAGTTGCTTCTAATTGTGGTATTCTGCTTAATGCATGTTGTGTGTTCCTGAACCAGTCGAGGGCATTTTGGCACGGAGCCCCAGCGATTGCAGGTCCAGAAAGGTGGTGACCTGGGGTCCCATGGTGATCAAGTCCATTTCAGCAGTTCAACTGAAAACTTTAACTGCTGTGGTACTGTTTTCCAAATCCAAGCCTTAACCCAGGCCAGGCAAGTGACGTGTTAACAACACTTTTATCCAAAGCAAAGACATTGACCTAAATTACAATAGGGGTGCATGAAGTAGTATCCATTCTTCATAATTTCATGCAAGGTATAACACTGACCACCTGTATCGTATTCTCATGCATGTTTCATGCAAAAGCAAAATGTTAATTCACATTATAATTAAGGGACCATTATCATGACTTTAAATCAGTCATTAATGATACAGGTCATCAGGGTGGTTAGCATCTAAATGGCCGCAAAAAATCAGGACTGGGAACAAATGTACAAATAGTAACAAGACAAAACCACAAGTGAGCTAAACTAATATTCAGTTCAATATAGTGATGTCTCAGTTCAATACACGTTTGGTTACAACGAAAATAAGCAGTGTCTGAAAATGTGCCTGACGTTCATTAGAACAGCATCAGAGGCTTTAGAATGGCACGGTGGGATTTTGTCACTGCTGTGCTGAAAATGGTCTGGACACAATGCTGGTCTGGATACAATATCTGGTCAAAAGCTGTCATGTGGTCAAAACCCGAGTAATGATGAATGGGCTAGAGGAGAAATGACAAATCATGCAGGCAGATGAGCTACAGCTCATTATTCTGCACAGCCTGTGAAAAAAACACCTGCATATTTTACTAACAGAAACTCTGATTATTACTTGTGTATATTTTGAAGTGCTTGGTGGCTTTATGTTTTCCTTGGTGTGAGGCAGATTTTACCTAAAGAATGATTTGACACGTTTCTTTTTTAAGCTATTCCCAAAAAAAGGCCATAAGTAAACCTTTGAGAGCTGATATCACAAGAGGGTGTGTATGTTGGGGTGTGTATGTTGGGGTGTGTGTGTGGGGGGGGGGGACCGTGTGTTTTAGATGAAAAAAACACTGCTCCATTTGTTTAGTGTTGACAGAGGAGGAAAGAACCAAGAGAACAAATAGAACAGAAAATATAGCAAAAATGGAGCCGACACACATTGCAGGTGGATAAAAGCACTTCAAATGTTTTAGGTGTATTTTAGTCGTAGGGAAGTGTAATCAACACTGTTCTTCATGTCCTGGCTCTAACCCTGTTGAACTTCAGAACTTTAAGAGCAAGTTTCCTCTCTCCTCTTTGGAGAAATACAAGGCCTACAGAGGAACTGTGTTTGTTTCCGTAAAGGAAATTTCAACTGGGTTCCTCAAACCTGAAGAAGCGTCTATTGAGAAGTTCTTTTGGGAACCTAGGAGATACCGCCAAAGAACTTTGGGCTTTTTTAAGAATGTACCATACCAAACCTTAAACGTTCCCATAGAGTTCATGGCTTGCATGCTCTGTTCTAGGAAATCTTTTTAATTGGTACAGAACCTTCGCACTGTGTAGAAAATGAAAAAAAGAATCCTTAGGTTCACACATATCAAACAATGCTTCTTTAAAGAACAGTCAGTTGAAATGTAATTTATGGAAGAAACTTTTCTCTCAGATAACTCTTTTAGCCGCCTTTATTTTTACATGAAGACACCAACACAAACAGATGTACTTGCAAGGGCTCAGCAGTTGGCATCTGAGCCTTTACTTCTTTCTTCTAGAAATGACATTCCCAGTCAAACATAATTAGCAAATGCATTGTTCTGTACAGAATGCTGGAACATAAACAGTTTCAATAACATGCAGCCATAAATTCAATCAAGCAACAGGCTTTCCTGAACTTGCTGGACTGCGTTGCTGTGTGACGTGTGTGTACACACAATCACATACACATACACACAAAGCGAAAGACAGAGAGAGCTAGAGAAAGCAGAGAGAGAGAGAAAGAAGCAGAGAGAGAGAGAGAGAGAGAGAGAGAGAGAGAGATTAGTAGGAGCAGAGAAGAAATGCCATCAAATTGTACAGGTCAGCTCTGGCTGGCTCTTAGAGAAAAGATCTAATTATGAGACAAGCTTTCAAGGCCAGTCCTGCAGTAACTATGTTTCCGTACTCACGGACACACAACTCCAGTTCTTTATTTCCATCCTCAACAAACCAGATTTTCCTTCTTTTACATTTCCTTTGTCTTTCACATCCATTTTGAAACCTGTTTTGAAAGCAGTTTTCTTTATTAAATGTCCTTTAATACATGTAACATACACAGAAAACAAAACAGTCAGACACAGACACACACACACAGACACACGTGTATGTGCACACACACACACACACACACACACACATACACAGATGAGTGGTCATGTTTGTGGGGATTTCAAATGATGGTGTTCTGTTGCATAAAGCAGTCATAGGCCCAGATCACAAAAAGCACTTCATCCTGTTCCTAGATGAATGCTGTTCAAGATGCTGGCACCAGAGAGAGTGACTGAATGCAGATGCTTCAGTATTTGTTGTGCTGTGGGATTACATGGCATTGCACCACTCCACTGAGTGAACTGTAGCACACCCAAGGATGTCTTCATTGTTTCTACCACTATCATTTCCCTTGCTTAACCTTATACAGTAATTATTCTCAGCATGGAATTGGAAGGTTTATAATCGTCATACACATCACCCGATGTCCCCGCTTGATGCTATGAGTGTTGGGTGCCAAGATAATCTTGCTGAGCACTGCCAAGGTTGGGTAAGGCATTCTCGAGGATATTTCCCCAGAGAGAAAATTAGATGTGACATGGATGAACTCCAGAGGAAAGGATGGACTAGTATGATGCAAGAAACAATACATTCAAAAAATGTATTTGTTGTCTTTGGCTTGTCTTACTCATAAGCACTGAAATACTTATAAGCACAGAAATTGTGTGTGTGTTTAGTGTTTATACAGTATGAAATTGTCAGGGAAATTAATAATATAATCAGTTTATTTGTGTGTGATGAAGTGGTCCACCTGAAAGAACGCACTGAAGGTTTGAGTCAGTTGTGAAACACAGATGAACTGATTTGCTGGTTGAAGTGCACTGTGAAGGTTAGATGCACTGTGTGGCTAAACTGCACTGGTACTCAAACTGTGTGAAGTGTTTTGAAAAAGTGGCTTCAGTATTGAGCAACATGACTTAGCAATTACTACTTGTTGTATATATGTGTATGTGCCTATTTTTAATCAAATAAAATCTACACTTTACCTCAACCATTACCTCAGTAATTAAAAAGAGTCCGTTGAACAAAATTAAATGGGTAACTTCAGAAATTTACAAAAAAGAGTGATGCAGATAATGTCGACTATTCCTGCTTTTCTCTGGTATTCCTTGAAACTCAGGACCATTTATTTTAGTGTAAGGTTTATAAGAGCAGAATTCCTTTCAATTGTTGCAGACATCAGTTTAATGTACCTGAAAGGCAACCTTGGCAGGCATGAAGTTAAATATTTATTTCCTATACGAATCTAGCTTGAAAAAAAAAAATTGACTTCAGTGGTTTGATGGTAAATGTGATTTATTGCCTTAGTCTTTTTCGTATTCCAGCAGTTGAAGGTAAATACATAATGCATGATCATGAATTGTTAATAGGTCATGGTGTTGTTTTTAATGCACATAGTGTCATTCTTAATGCACATGAACAATTAGCCAAATAAAAGTAAGAGCCACACTATAATTTAATGGGAATATTCACAGCATTGAAGAAACAAAAGTAAGACAATGGGGAAAGCATTTTAACAATGTGCAAAGTGCAGATAATGGTTCCACCCTTGCACCCTTGGAATCCATGCCACCCACCGAGGCATGGAATTCAATTAACAGGTCTAGCTGCCTTTTCATGACACAGACAAGCGCTGCCACCCTTCTGTGCCATAAAGTCTAGATCTCTTTACAGTAAGTGCAGCACAAATTACTGTGGATATGAAAAGGCATATAGGGTGCTTTGTTAGAGGTAAACTGAAGGAAAACATTGCCGTTGACAGGCTGATTGCATGGGCTGTATTTTCATGTCCTCTTTACTTCTCTTTATAGCCCTGTGCTAACTTGAAGTGTTGCGCTTTCTCCGTTTTTAAAACTTGATTTGGCTATGGTTGTCACGGCTGCCCATGTGAGGCGAGGTGCAGCGCAGGTTCCTTACATGGTTTTTATTTACGAAAGGACACAGACTCTACACAAAACATAAATAGGCTCAAAGGGCCTGAAAACACAAGGCAGAACAAAGAATCATGAGGATCAGGAAATGTGAGGGCAGAGGTGAGAGTAATAACCAGCCACCCAAGACTAAAACTCCAAGAACTTAAATACTCAACACACTCTGACAAGAACCAATCATAAAACACAATCACTTAAACCCAACACAGGGCAGCTGATAATGTAACAGACGCAAACACACACTTATTTCAAAATAAAAGACCCATAAACAAAAAACCCAACAATGACCCCATTGCAGCCTCTAGTGGCTGCATTGTGGACATCAAAGTACCCCCCCTCCTAGAGTGCACCACCGGGGCACCAACAGTCAAACCACCCTCCCAAGGGCGGAGGAGGGGTATGAGGTGGCAAACAAACACCCAAAAAAAGCCCCACAAGTCCTCCCCTTCCATGGGTGCATTCGCTCTGGCCGCACAGCAGCCAGGTCGGACCGTGTGGATCCCACGTGTCAGCTCAGTAGGAGTGGAGCCCCCTCGCAGGCCCACTATCCCATGTACACCCCCCTAAAAAATACACCTGTCTTTTCCCCCGATAGCTCTGTACACTGTCCTTCTGAAAGCAGCGAGCAGATGGTCCCGTGGCACTGGGGGCTGGGGCCCTGCGGAGCCATCACCTGAAGCCTCTGCGAACTGGACAAGGGAGCGTCTGAGGGGCCGCTAAACAGGAGTGGACAGAGACGAAACGCCAGCCTTGGGACCAGCACCAGGGGGAACGCCTCTCTATGCTGGCCTGAAAGCTGGGGTGCTCAGAGTGGGCTACAAATCCGGAGGACCTTCACTCCAGACCACCCTTGTAGCCAACTGTCTCCGTGCTGGTACGAGGCTGGCCCACGCTCTCTCCACGCTGCCTGTGTGGCAGCAGCCCTCCTTGGGGATACCAAACCTGGGAGTCTGTGTAGGTCCCTGCAGCACCTCTGTGTAGGCTGGTTATAACCCCATTGCGGCCACTAGCGGCCGCACTGTGGACGTCACAATGGTTATATAGCAGGGAGTGTGTTTTTCTTGAGAAGATCATATTCATGAGTTTAGAAGAGGGGTGGGCTATTACAACTGTTATTGTAATACACATACAAACACACACACACACACACACACAAATGGTATAGAAAAGAATCACCCCTTATGTATATTTTGTTGCTTTGCAGCTTGAAATGAAGATACACACACACAAATTTCTTTTGAATTTATTCAGTTCAATTTACAACATCCAGGTGAAAGATATGATAGCAACAGTTTAGAAAAAAACTAAAGAAGCACTGAAATAGATAAAGATTCACCCCATCACCACCACCACCCCCAAACTCTCCCAGTGTCAGTACTTTGTGGAACTGCCTTTTGCCTTAATTACTGTCTTGAGTCTATTGTGACACTTCTGTACAAATTTTGCACAGCTACACAGTGCAGTATTTGCCCACTCGTCTTTACAGAACTCAGTCAGACTGGATGGTAACTGTTGGTGGACTGCATTCTTCAAGACATTCCACAGATTGTCAGTAGGGTTTAGGTCTGGGCTCTGACTCAGCCATGCAAAGACATTCACTTTTTTTCTCCTTCAGCTTCTGTGTGGTCCTTCGCTGTGTGCTTTGGGTCATTGTCATGCTGAATGGTGAACCATCTTCTCATTGAGAACATTCTGGCAGGGGACAACAGGTTTTTCATAAGAATGCAATGGCATTTTCCTCCTTATATAGCCTATCAGAACCTTCAAGGCACATTTTGGCAAAGATCTATCGAGACTTAATGGCCTTTCTTGAGGAGTGCCTTTTTTCTTGTAACCCTCCCTTGTAAGCCATGTGTGGAGCACTTGTGATATTGTTGTCACATGCACCACACAGTAACCACTGTAACTGCTTCAGAGTTGCCATAGGCCTCTGGTAGCCTCTCTGACCAGTTTGCTCCTCGCTCTTCCAGTCATTTTGGTGGGACGTCTTGATTCTCCAAGGATCCTAGTAGTACCAAACACTTTCCAGTTCTCAGTAATGGACTTTACTGTGCTCATAGAGCGTGATAAAGAATCGTTTTGCATTCATTTCCTGACTGTCCACAACTTTATCCCTGAGATCTTTTGATAGTGCCTTACCATCATAGACGGTTTGCTTTCAACTGCTCTACCAGTCACCGGAATGCTTCAGAAATAGCTGTTTTCATGCTGCACTAACCCAGAACAATTACAGCTGATCACAGGTGGAATCCAATTAGCTTGATCTGTAATGGAGAAGGTAATTACACCCGACTGAATCAACATCTTTTAGGTGGGGGTTATTTTTTTTATCTCTATGATATTTATTTATTTACTGTAAGATGCTTCTTGTTTTCACTTGTGTTTTGTTGTTACACAGGAGAGCACAGCAAGGAAATATGAATTCATTTCATTCGCCACCTGAAAAGACAGTATGAACAAATAATAAGGGGGTACTAGAAGATGAAAAGGAAGGGAGGGTGGTGAAAGTGGAGTGAGATTGCTAAAAAATGGAGAGGGTGCATTTGGTGAGTACATCATTGTACTGTTTTCTCGCAGCTGGTTCATGTCACAGACATGTCACAGCAAGCAGAATTTCAGCTGGTAAAAATACCATGGGCTCTAAAGGCTCCACGTCATGAAGAATTAAATGAAATAGAAGTGTTTGGTGCAGGAAACAACCCCCTTGTTTGGCAAGGTAGGAAGTAGAAACAGACTCTATTTTTTACTGTAAAATCACATTTTTGTCAGGAAAGTAAATGAAATAGACCCTGTAAAAAAGTACACATTACAGAAGACTTCTATGTCTGTTTGTACAGCCATTTTACCCCATTTAACTATCTGCTACACAATATAATGCCTTTCCTAATCTCATTTACAAAAAGATTCATTCACTGAATGATTTTTCAGAGTCAACTGATACTTTTGACATTTGTCAAAAGGTTGTCATGGATAGATATTGTAGTGTGTGTATAATACATATTAGAACCTTTTGTCAAAATCCATTCATACAACACTCACACCTGGGGGCAATTAAGCATCTCTAATTTGCCTGATGCCCTGGCTGGGAACCGAACCCAGGATATTCTTGCTGTGAAGCAACAGTGCCGACGTGCCAGCCTCACTACAATATAGCATATATATATATATATATATATATATATATAATAGTGGTAGTAACATATGTAAAATATAAACCCTGGGGCAGCTGGTGGCCTAATGGTTAGAGAGTCAGAAGGTTGTGGATTTAAATCCCAGGTTCCCTTGAGCAAGGTACCGTCCCCACACACTGCTCCCCTGGCGCCCCTCATTGGTGGCAGCCCCCTGCTTCACTTGGTGAATGGGTTAAATGCAGAGAAAGAAAGAGAAAGTGCTGTAGTGTGTTCACGGTTGACTATAAGAGGCCCCTTTACTTTTAAACATGTCAAAAAACGAATAAGAGTTTGAAAAAGGGAAGTAAGTAAATAGAAAACAATTAATAAATAAGATGATACAGTAAATATGAGGGTAATAAATGCTTTAACTTTATTAAAACAGCTCTCGACCTCTCCAAACTATTGGAGCAAGCCCTGTGTACGTGGGTGGTTGAAAGCTCCATGGGAATAATGTCAAGCAAACTAGGAGCACGCAAACGTCTACGCATCGTCTTAGCTGCCATGAGAGCAATGAGAAGTAGTTTCCTTCAAAAAACCATCAATGAAAGGTTCAAAATGTCCTTCAAAAACGAACAAGTTAGGTGTCAGAATAAGGTCTCTGTATGTTAAGCTTGAAATATGTGAAAATGTCCCTGGCTTTCCTAGAGAATAAATTTAGAGTTTGGAGATGAGGAGAGATGCGTGTTAAATAATTTAAATGGGGTCAAATAAATTCAAATAAATGCTAGCTTCCAATGTACCAAATGATGTTTCGGGTTCTTAGAAGATGAAGTAAATATTAATAATGTTTGATTTAAAAAAATAAATTATGCACATCACATGCCAGACCTTTTGAAGAAACTGCAGCTACTCCAAGAGCACCGCGTGAGGATTTAAGAAGACAGGAATACGTATGGGAGGCAGAGCTAGAGCTATGGCTTTTGGTATATAGTACGTAAACAATGTTAAAGTCTCTTCGTGTCTGTACAGTACATACACTGACATTGAACTACAAATATAGCCTGGATTCATTGTAAGTTCATCTTATACAAACAACCCAAGGTCCATTTATCTTTGTAAAGAGCGTAGGTCCGGCGACCTCCATTTCTGGACACACGGCACAGTTTGTTTCTCCCATTTTGCCTTTCATTGAAAGGGACTTTGGAAAACACTTCTCTTGACAGTTCCCAACACAGCATTGTGATATTTGTGCTGTAGAACTTGCTCTACTGTCACTGGGGTGTAGAGCAACCTCACATTCGGAACAGCAGTGGGAAGATAACAAGCATTAATACTTCTTCTAATTAGTGTGATCCGTCTCCGCCCTTTCATCCACACGGAAAGGACAGGGCATGAAATGGAATGGTGCAGCTCATTTAGCCTGCCTCTCTTCCTCCTGGACTTCATTACAGGTGGAGGGGAGGAGAGAGAAGGATACAGAGTCGCTGGTACGGCAGCAGGCCCTCAATAAGCCGCGAATGTGTACATCTGCACATACGTAGTGGCAGGGGGCAATTACGCCTCCTGAGCACTGAGAATACTGTAATTATCCCCTGGAACGTAGTGAAATGCAGAAGTGCTCAATTTGCTCCTGTTGGGCATGCTAGCCCGATGCGACATTCTGGCATTCAGGCGGTGCAAAAAAAAGCGTATAGATTCAGCAGTGCCTGTAGTGTTGATTTATGGCATGAAGCGCACAAAAACCATGGCTAAGCAATAATTAATGATGGTCACAGCACACTCTTAACAAAGATGAAGAACCTACGCTGAGTGGGCATAACACTGCTTTGTTTCTACACCTTGAAAAAGGGAGGTTCGTAAACGGTCCTTAGCTTAAACATATTGGAAACCTTTCCATTACATCGTGTGGAATTCTTTGGGATTGCTTTCTTTTACAGACCCTTAAGTTCAAGATATTGACTGGGTTCATGTGAGATACAAATTCCAAAGTACTAAGCAACTGGAGTTACATGACAGTGAGTGCCAGGTTTAACTTAACTACACTGAACTGTCCAAGAGTGTGGGGTGCAAACTCAATAGCACTGTAATAATTAAAACCAAGACACCAAGTGCACTGGAAGGTACTAGCTATTAGGCAGAAAAAGGATGTAGCAAAGTACCCCATAATTGGACAATTATGCAGAATAACCAGGTGGGAAGTAGAAAAATATACTGAATTTTATTGTGAAATTTGGGTGGATAATTTTTGGCAGGAAACTAAATAAAAATGGCTCTGTAAAATCACAGCAAGGGTCATTGCTTTCTTTTAAGGTCCAGATTTAAGTACTCAAGTACATACATACTTTTTTGCATTTTAATTTTATTTTTTGCACCTGTTATGCCGTGTACTGCCTTTTCCAATCTCAGTGAAAAGTTTTAATTCACTGAGAGATTCTTCAGGGCAAACTGACACTTTTGACAATTGCCAGAAAGTTCTAATTACTGGAATACAATGTTCCATTGTGTCACCATGCCAAAAATGCCAGAGAAAACAGTTATGGGTCAAGTCACTTGTAAAAGAGGGCGAAAAAAAAAAATCATGCTGCATTTTCCTGCACCCCTAACACAGCAACTGTGTTAAGTGGGGAAGCTATCATCAGTTACATCAGTGCACAGATTACTCCATTGACATAAATTGCACGCGATGCATTAAGGCCTTTGCTAGTAAAAAACACACTATGGCTAATGAATAGGATGTTCTCTGTCGAAGCCTTGCTCAGAAAGAGAGATAATTTTCCAGGCTGAGAGAGGAACACCCATTCTCTGGAGAGATCTTCACCGTACTTAAGTCAGTCAAGAAAACGCAGCTTTATGCTACATGTTTTTCTTCAATGAGTCGTCAGTGTGATCACAGTGGAAGTTGCAAACCATCTGATGTACATATGACACGTACAATGGGTATAGAAAAGAATCACTTTTTTTCACATTTTATCACCTTTGATCAGTACAGCATAAAAACAGCTTGGACTTTGTGTGCACTTTACAACAACGTCACAAGTGCTCCACAAATGTGGCTTGTATGGGAGGATTGCAAACAAAGAGCCACTCCTCAGGAAAGGCCACATTAAGTCTCAGTTGAGCTTTGCCAAAATGCACATTGAAGGTTCTGAGGCCAACTGGAAAAAGGTTTTATGGTCAGACAAGAGCACCAAATGGTAAAGTGAAAGTGATCATCCTGTCATACGTGAACACAC
>JBBPCX010068130.1:0-12523 GCA_037974365.1 Hydrocynus forskahlii | reverse complement strand
ATATTAGTGGTGCTGAATGATGCATGGTTGGAACACCTGCATCTAGGCATCTTGTATCTTTAGGTACTTTTCCATTCCTTTCATTCAATATGCTCGATATGCCAAAGATAAGACAGTTTGACAGGCACAAAATAATATTTTCGCACCAACAAGGTGAATCAAAGTGTACAAAAAAGAAATGAAGGGTGGCTCAAGACTTCTGCACAGTACGGTATTTACATATATATGTCACATCCGTGCTGGCTCCACCACGCCAGTTTTGAGGAGTCCTCATCATGCCCCCGTCTCATGCCGGTTTGTTTAGGTCTGGTGCGGCGCCTGGCAACACACCTGCAACGCATGAGTCCCTTGGCTCGCCACTGATTACCGTTGCCATGGCACCCGCTAATCACCACCTGTGTTCAGTTAGTCTCTGAGTTAAGCTTTGTTAATGGTGCCTTTACGTCCTATGGGAATTATAGTAAATACCAGAAATCTACTTGAAAACTGCACATGAACACCCACTCACGTCATAATTTCCACTGGGGAATTGGGAGAAATTTTTGATACATGAGTTGCTGAGATGAGATCAACTTTGACCTTTCAACACGGTGGAGAGCGAAGAAAAAATCATGAATGGCAAGCGTTGCACCCTTATAAATGTTTTTTTTTGCTGTTGTTAGCAAATAGTTTGCAGCCTATACTAGAGCTGAAGATCTTTGCCCGAACCCGACGGGACCTGACGGGACCAGACGGGTTTGGTCGTGTTCGGGCTTAATTTCTATCATTTTACACGGGCTCGGGCTTGCGCGGTACATGAGCGGTCAGGTGATGCATTTGGATCAGCACGAGAAAAATGCGAAAATGGATGCTGAGGAGGTGAAACGGAGGTTAGACTCTGGTGATTAAGTTACGGTTGCATCCTGACCACTAGCAGCAGCAGTGAAAAGGTGTTCAGTGCAGCTGGATGCACCATCAGTGAGCGCAGGACTGTGCTGAAGCCATCTACAGTGGATTCAATTATTTTCCTCCTCAAAGACATGTAGCTGAATCTTGGTGAGTGAAGGCTTTAACTAAGTTAACTAAATATTAATTGAGTCTTAAATTGTAGAAGTATTTTCTGAGTTCGGAGAAAAGGCGAGGGCTTCTGAGTTCAGAAATTTACGCAGTTTATTGAGCATACTTAAATCGGCGCCGGGCTCCCTCCCAGCAGAGAGAGAAAGAGCGAGAGAGAACCATAGCTAGAGCTAGAGAGAGAGAGAGAGAGAGAGAGAGAGCGAGAAAAGCTGGAGAGAGCCCCGAGCGCACGTTAACATACAGTTTTTATACTCTCTGACTCCCCCTCCCCTTACATGCCATTCCCATCTCATCAATCTAATCTGTCCCTTCGCACCTGTTTCCTGTCAGAGGGGCCTTTTCTGTCCCCCCCCGGAATGTTCTGCAATTGGCCTCTTTCACATCCTGCCTGGTCTGAGAATTCCCTCACCCTCTCTCTTTTTTACAGACATATATCTATGATTCACATAAAAGGAAAATTAAGAGGGAATTTAAAATGTCCTACAACAAAATGCATAATGTTGACAGAGTATGTAGGCTTTATTCTTTTATTGAATTTCAGCTGCTGTTTACCGTCTCTTTGAGGCCAAATTCGTTATTGCCAAATACCCATCTTAATTTAGAATTTATCTTAATTTAATTTGTTAAGAAAGACTCATTTTTATTGCCGCGTTGACCTATTTGGCTAAGTGTATGCCTAGGCCTATTTAGAGCGCTGAGATGTTACAATATTTACAGAGGACTTATTTTATTTCTTTGTTCCAGCTTCCAAGTGGCCTATAGCCTACGTTAGTCATGAATAAATTATTTTAAAAACGTATCAATGACTCCTTCTTGACAAAAGGCAAAAGAGCTTTGTGCGTGCGCACGTTTGAGTAATGTTGGGCTGTAAATGGGTTCGGGCTTTTAAAAAGCTGTCAATCAAAATGTACTTGTCGGGCTCTGGCCTAATTCTGTCGGGTTCGGGCCTTGTTGGGCCTAACTTTTAAGGCCCAATTACAGCTCTAACCTATACAATGTTGTGACATACACCATCCTCTTAGTAAGTCTAAAACTGTTTTGCCCAAGTAACAGCTCAAGACAAACTGTGGGTCTGCCATGTTTTTTCTTCACTACGACAACAAAAGCGCTTGAACACAACACACTTGTAATTTCCAAATTACAACCGGAAAGGATCATCTTTTCCATAGCACATGAAGGCAGCATTAGTTTAGATTGTCTGTGTGTTGTGATTGGTGTTCGTGTCCTCCCCACTTGTGTCCCTCTAGATTAAAAGCCAGCCAAGCTAGAGTCTTGGTGTTCTGTCACTGTCATTCACTTGTGTCATTTGGCTCCCCCCTCGTGTTCGCCAAGAAGCAGAAGAAGCCTTATTTCCTCCAATGTGAGTCCTTAAGCCTAGATTCTACTCACCCTCTCTTTCCCCTTGTCTCATAAAAGTCATCAGCTGCGCTGTCCTGTCGTTTGGCTGGTGGAACCACTGCTTGCAGCACATAGCAGAGTGGCTGTTCCAGTATTCTTCAAGGCTCCCTAAGAGGAACCTATATGCATCGGGTCCTGCCCGGTTGAAGTGTGACGACTTAGGGCTCGTGTCTGGCAGCGACCCTTACCAAGAGTGAGGAGGAGAAGCCCTGAGTTCGACGCTGTGCTTATAGACTCTTTCTGTTCTGTATTGCGGCTCTTATCGAGCAGTGTATTGTGTTTTCCATTAAAATCCCAGTGTTCTTGGTATTCCCTGCATCTGTGTCCTCCTTCCCCATGGCAGACATGACAGATGACAGCACCATATATGTGGCACAAAAGATCTCTGGGGTGATCCAGCGGCTCACGGGACAAGCCCAGGACTGGGCTGCAGCCATCTGGAGCGAAGGGGACCAGGTTCTGGGGGACTACGAAGAGTTTGTGCACCTCCTTTGAACTGTGTTTGACCACCAGGAACAGAGTCGATCTGGCAGCACCCGCCTTCTTCACCTCAAACAGGGTTTTCGATTCAGTTTCGAATCTTGGCGGCTGAAAGCTGGAACGAGTCCGCCCTCACTGCAGTTTTCAGGCAGGGGCTCACTCCAAAGCTACAGGCCGAGCTGGCGTGCCAAGACACCAGCCTCACCCTGAACCAGCTCATAACCATGGCCATCCAACTCGATCAACACCTATGGGAACAGAAAAAAGGGCAGAAGACCCCAGTTCCCTAAGAGCCCATGAAGGAGCCCAAAGACCTGAGCTTCAGAACCCATGCAGCTGGGCACATGACACCTCTCTCCCAAGGAGAGAGAGAGGAGGTGGAAAGAGGGGCTTTGTGTCTATTGTGGAGCTGGTTGACATTTCATGGCCTCATGCCCGGTCCACACACCCAAGGTGGAGCAGGGCCATGCAGAAATGTTTGAAGGGTCGGGTGCTCAAAGTTAAAAAGGGGCACATAGAACCAGGCTGAATAACAACAACCCACATTCATCAAAAATCTAATATGGAATCACATCATACTATATCACTGTCATCAGGCAGGGACAATGCAAAGCAAACGTAGCCTATGTTTTACCTGATGCAGCACAATATTGCTGTTGAGGGATTGCTGCCAGAATACTGTATATACTATGGCCACAAGTTTGCATCATGGTGCTGATCCAGAATCCTTCACTTTTTATTTATTCCTAGTGCTATAATAATAAAGCAATAAGAATAAAAAATAAAGTAATAAATATAAGATAATATATTTATTATGATTCAGTTTGGTTGACTATCCACTCTGCAAGGCAGAAAGCTAATAAAATGTTTAAACTGTTGTGATACAATAATTTTGCTGCTGTAAAATCTGCATTTTGCCATATCTGAAATATAAATCTAATATCATCTGTTTCTTAATGTATTTTCTTTAAAATACAGTGTATTTTTTAAATATCATACTTATAATAATGCATAAAGATGTGGATATGCATATAAGCCCTCCAGAAAGGCAGGGAAAAGCCCTGTAACTTACTTTAAAACGAAATATGTTCCCTAAAACGGTGTACAGAGTTACAGACCCATGACACCCTTACCCAGTTAGCTAGCGGCTAATGACCACCACCACTTGTACAGTTAATAAAAGGACAGGTAATGTTTTGTCACGCTGTTGCCAGAGATGTTCACAAGTCATTTTTACCAAGTCCAAGTCAAGTCCCAAGTCTTTGTGCTCGAGTTCAAGTCAAGTCTCAAGTCTTTGAGCGGCAATGTCAAGTCAAGTCTCAAGTCTTTAGTCCCAAGTCCAAGTCTATAGGGTGCCGTTTGTAAAAACAGCTTAACAAATTTAGAGGTGTAATTTTTTCATCATTTAGCATATTTTCACACAATTTTCACACATATAGAGCTAAATGTGTTAAAAAACTAAATGTTGTGCTCTAAATCTAAATGTTGCACTTTTACAAACGGCGACTCTAAATGTGGGATTTTTGAGCTGTAAATGTTGAGCTCTGAATATTTAGAAGATATGCCATTTGGCCATGCCCAGTGATTACAGTTGGCTGTTACTTAGCAGGTGTCATGGTGTACTGCGGGGAAATGATGCACAACCAGCACCACAAAGATAGCTCAATGATAATCCTTTATTTACAAAGTCCACAAACGCGCCTCTGGTCGTACGCGAGTACTTTACTGAAACTGAAGTCTTTCTCCACACGGAGAGTTCACTTTAAACTAAATTACTATTTCCCCCTCTCAGTCCACAGACCATGAGCCCAAGCCACCCGGCCTTGATGTTCCCGTGTCCCGAGGGCTCCGGTATTCTCAGTCCTGCAGGGATAGACAGATAGATCGCACACACACACACACACACACACACACAGCAGAGCCACCCCTTGCTTCGAGCCCCAACTCCGCTTCCTGCTCGAAACTTGAGAGCTTCCCAGCCTCAGGCACTAGGAGCCGTGTGGGCACGCACCGGGCTCAGGAACTGCGTAGCTTCCTAAATGACTATCGCCCAGTAGCACTCACCTCTATTGCCATGAGGTGCTTTGAGCGCATAGTCAAAGCTCACATCACATCATTATTCCCTGCTTCACTTGATCTGCTCCAGTTTGCCTACAGGTCTAACAGATCTACAGACAATGCAATAGCAATTGCACTTCACACTGCCCTCTCCCACCTGGACCACAAAAAAACCACGTGTTGATGCTGTTCATCGACTATAGCTCCACTTTCAACTCCATCACACCATCCAGACTCATCATGAAACTCCATGACTTGAACATCAGTTCCTCCCTGTGCAGCTGGATCCTGGACTTCCTGACAGACGGACTTCAGGTGGTTCGGATCAGCAACATCATCTCCTCCACACTGACATTTAGCACTGGTGCCCACCAGGGATGTGTGCTCAGCCCCCTGCTGTACACCCTGTTCACCCATGACTGCATGGCAACGCACAGCTCCTACACCATCATCAAATTTGCAGACGATAACACCATCATCGACTGCATTTCTGATGGAGATGAGTCGGCATACAGGCAGAGGTGAGGGCCCTGGCATCATGGTGCCGCGACAACAACCTGCTGCTCAACATCAGCAAAACCAAGGAGCTCATTGTGGACTACAGGAGACTGCAGGGAGGAGGACTGCAGCTGTAACACTCTGGACCGCAAAGTTCTGCAGAGGGTGGTCAGCGCATCACCACGACTGAACTGCCAGCCATCCAGGACCTCTACATACAGCACTGTAGGAGGGAGATGCAGCGGATCCTCTCTGATCCCAGCCACCAGACTTTTCACACTCCTGCCGTCAGGCCGGCGGTACAGGAGCATCCAGACGCACACCAGCAGACTCAGAGACAGTTTCTATCCACAAACTGCTGATATTCTGCACACACCAGCATACACTCACCACAACTATTGGACTCTTGACCTTGGACTTTAAACAATGATGGTTGAGGTTGGTCTGGGAGTGGTGCTTTCACAGAGACATGGAACCCTGGAGAAATTACATCCCTGCATGTTTTATTGTAGGAAGCTGACCGGTGCAGAACTCAATTATGACATAGGGAACCATGAGCTGCTCGCAGTCAAAGCCGCGTTAGAGGAATGGCGCCATTGGCTGGAGGGAGCACGTCACCCCTTTGTAGTATTTACTGAGCACCGCAACCTAGAGTACATCGCAACCTAGAGGACATGTTGTCATGCCATTTCTCCACTCCTGTGGAGAACTCTGTACCTGAGCCGATTGTCCCAGCAGCTCTAATCGCTGCCCCAATTAAATGGGACCTCGACACTGACATAGAGACACTGGCCTGTTTCCCAGATAAGACGTTTGTGCCGGAGCCCATTCGAACCCCTTTTCTTTTAAGCTTGTTGCCTCCCTTCAGTTACGTGTCTCCATGTGTCTCATGTTTCTCTTCTCAGGCCAGCGGTTCTGGGTGCGTTGGACGAAGGAGAGGTCACTCTGACCCTCCCTGAGGTGGTGGAGGTCAAACAGCTGCTGGACTCCTGGAGGAGACAGGGCCGCCTCCAGTATCTCATGGACTGGGAGGGGTACGGCCCAGAGTAGAGGAGTTGGGTCCTGGCTGAAGATGTTCTCAGCCAGGAATTGAAAGAGGACTTTCACCGAGCCCAGCTGGAGCACCTGGGTAACTGTCAGATCCGTGCCACCTCCACCACACCTGCAGCGATAACCTTCACCTGAGTTTTGAGGACTCCTCGTCACGCCCCCTTGTCTCCATGTGCTGGTTTGTTTAGGTGTGGCGTGGCGCCTGGCAATACACCTGCAGTGGGTGAGTCCCTTGGCTCACTGCTGATTACTGTTGCCATGGCACCCACTAATCACCACCTGTGTTCAGTCTCTGAGTTAAGCTTTGTTTAGTTTAGATTGTCTGTGTGTTGTGATCGGTGTTTGTGTCCTCTCTCCACATGTGTCTCACTAGGTTAAAAGCCAGCTGAGCCGGAGTCTCAGCGTGCTGTCACCATCATTCATTCATGTCGTGGTCAGAAACAAAAAAGATAAAAAACACATTCATGTTTAACAGTGTTGGTATTGCCAAACAATAGAAAAAAATAAAATCTTAGGGCTCCTAAGCAACTGCTTGTGGCTCCAAGCAACTGCATATTATGTGAAATAGTCTACCATGTGCAGTATTGTCCAATTTTCTTATTGGGTGCTCCTGATTTCTATTACGTGCAATAACACACCCCTAACCACCATTTGTGTTACTAGTAATTAATTCAATTGTATTTTTTGCAGGATTTAACTGGATTTATTTAGACTTTATATTTGATATTGTTCCTGTCTCTATGTAGTCAGTGCAGTTGAAACTTAAGCAATATCCTCCAAGGTCAATAAAATGTTCTGATTCTGATTCTTATGTTGCTTATAGTTATAAACAACCCTGTAATCTCCTTTAAATATTGCAATTACAATTGTATTCAAAGTCTTCAAATTACACAGACAAATCAACAACACAGCAAACAATTACACAGACACAGGAAACACATGTTGCATAAGTGGTAATAATGCATGGAAAGATCTTTATTTTTTTTCAATTTTTTGCCAGCAAATGAAGATCTTGTTCTTACCTGTGAAATTAGAGATAATATGAGAACAGAAGAAAGGCCAGGAGAGACCAATCGGCAACATAAACAGTCATTGTTGAGTAAGGCACAATCTCGGTTTGAATTCACATCACTCTCTGGCGCTCCGGGACACCGACGCCACGTTTGATTGTCTGTGATGTAAGTAAAGCTTGCCTATGTGGAAGCAGAATGCCTTTTTAATTGCTGTCATTTTCCCTCTTTAAAAAATTCAGGATGACGTCTGGGCTGCTGGTGAGCACAGATGCCGCCCAAACTGTTTTTTATTTTTTTCCCTGCCCGCTCCTTAGCAGTGGCCAGATGTCACCCCATTGTCTCCCCCCTTCAAAAGCCCATCAATTGCATGCGAGGGGGCAAAAAAGAAGACGTTTTCAGATGAGCCTGTGTGGCTCTTGGGGAGAGAAATGTCTGTGGTCTTTTTTAATGAACCCATTCATTAGCATTGTAATAGAAATTGCAAAAATAAAAGATTTACCCAGAGCAATAAAAGTAACCATAACATTGCTGGATGATAGTGAAATAGAGCTGGTGTCCTGGGCTCAAAGGCCTTATTTCAGGCCTCATGAACTCTTGCATTAGAATTGTAATTCGAACAAAAAACATTATTTACCCAGCACGAATAAAACTTATAAGATTGCTGGATGACTGTGGAAAGGAGATGGTGTTCTGTGCTTAAAAGCCTTAGTTCAGTTGTTCAGCAACACTGCTGGAGCCTCGATATTTCATGAGGGGTCTACAAATATACAGCACCAGCTAGTTTAGACCCCTATACTCTTTGGGGCATTTTTTAGAATCAACCAAACAACTAAAGTATCAATGACATCTATGTTCTAGAGTCTACCATATTCTTAAGCAACTTCATGAGGAGTTACCCGAGGACTTGAGGAAGATACACTGAGACTTTCTAGACTGTTGAAACATTATTAAATGACCAAAAGTTTGTAGACACACGCTATTTAATATTTCTTCTGAAATCAAGAGTATAAATTGGGGAATTTCCCCCTCTTTATATCAGTAACAACTCTTCTGAAAAGACCTTATGCTAGTTGTTGGAACATTGCTGTCAGAATTTGATTGCAGCCCCAGGTAAGCCCCATTAGTGAGGTCAGGTACTGATGTTTTGATGAATAGTTTTGAACCAAAATGCCACTCCAGTTCATTTTAGAGTTAATGGATGGGGGTTTATACCCTTTACTCCCTAGTTGATGTTTAGCATTGGGCTCATGTGCAGCTGCATCTGTTATCTGTTATCAGTGCTTGTCTATAGAGACTTTAGCCATGTGTGAGCAGTGGAGCTCCTGTATGCCCCTTTTCAGAGGAAGTCAGCTGAGACACATTTGCCAAGTCAGTAGTCACCCAAATCCTTTCAGATACATTGAAGTGGCACAGCTTTTAAATATTTTGAGTCTTTGAAAGTCCTTCAGGAAGCCTGGAGAAATGTTCCTCAAGACTACATTAAAAATTCAAGACAGTCTAGATATTTGGATGCAAAATCTGATGGTGACTGAACTGTACTTTTGCACAGTACTGTACATACAGAAAATATTTTGGTGACGGATGACTTCCAGTGTAGTTGTATTGGCTTTGTAGCTCCAGTTATATTCCACGGAAGCAAACATTTGACTCCAAACATGTCTTGGCTAATCTGCTAGATATGGGATGAGTGGAAAACTGTTTTTTCGACAAACTATTCCCCTAAATTAGCTAAATTAATTAGAAGGGCTGCCTGGATACTTCTGAACCTTAAATTCTGAACCTTAAGATTATTGGCCACCAATCCTCCTCCAGTCAATCAAGGATTTAAAAAGGAAATGAAAGGAATTCCATTAATCTTTCAGAATCATTCAGTTGTAAACACAGTGGTCAAACACAGAGTAGTTTCCTCTGTCTAGTGTTATGGCAGTGAAAAAATAATCAAACTTTTATTCTAAACAGAAAGAAAACTTTTGCAAAAGGTTGAACCAGAATTATAATTCATTGCTACAGGGAGATCCTGCAAGTCTTCCCCCATCAGAAATACTTATACCCTTCTCTCTAATTCTGAGCCACTGTGGGTCACGTCATAGAGACATTCTTCCGGCGCCAGTTACTGAAAGACAATTCTAGCATATTCGCTGAGGAACTCTGATGTTTTGACTATCCAACCCTGCTTTTCGAAACACTGCATAATGAGTATATTGTTGTCTTGACGATAAACAAATCTTAAATATTGAATCTTATATGGAAATTACCCCAGTTTATGTTGATGCTCAAGGTGTCAGCCGTCATGCTGAGCTTTGTTTGGTGTTCCTATGTCATGGAGAACCAAAGTCATTGTCATTTAAAAAAACGTAATAATAATAACCACTACTGGGGTTTTTAAAAACGGTGTCACACACACATGTCCATAAAGAATAAAAATGCCCACATTTCTTTTAGTTTAGGTCTTAGAAGCAAACAGAAAAAATACAACTGCAACTTCTTCCCTCATTTTCTCACGCCATCTAAAGCATAACACCTCCTCACACCCACCAACCACCCTCCCCTTTCCTCTTTTTTAACCATAGTTGTCATGAGATTGTCTCCTGGCCTCCACTGCATTGCTGTACCTGGTGATTCTCATCCATTAGTGGAATGGTTGTTTACCATAATTACTGAAAACACAAGCTCCCATTCGGCTGGGCAGGCATGTTCAGACTGATAGGCTTCCTCTGAGAACACTCATATATGCACACCTATACACACATACATACACATACACACATACACACAAACAGAAATCAATGGCCAGGAAAACCATGCAAACAAATTCCATTAACACCTCTCTCAGCTACAAGATGTTAATTATTTTGGATGGTATGTGCTCTAATCTAAATCACCAGTCCTGTAGGTAATGGCTTGCACTGGGGTATGTTTATTATGTGCGAATGTGGCCTGATAGGTAATTTAGCTGAATTACATGAATTTTGCACATCCAAAAAATTGAGCTACTTAGTCATTGCAATAAAATGGCTTGATTCAGCACATTTAGATTAAGGTTATTAATGTTGCTTTAAAGGGGAACACTTTGGCAACAAAGAAATGTGTCAAATTTAATAAGAAATGGGCTTACGTTTTCAGTGTACTATTGTTGAGCTAACCTTGTTGGTGAGAGGAGGTACTATGCATACTCAGTCTCTATATATGGGGTCATGGGAACAAATATTTTTTTTATTTTGATGAATTGTTGGGAGCTTTAGGGTACTAGAACATCTAAAATGTGATTTACATTTACATGTTGTGATTTTTTTTCTTCTGCTCTAGAGTTACAATTTTGGAGAGAGGAAAGATCAGATATACTTGGACTTACGTTGTGTCTATATTCATTGCTTCATTGATTGTAAGTTTATAACTAGAGACAATAGTCCATCTGTTTCTCTGCATGATTTGTCGCATTAACCCCTTAATCGACAGTGAGAAGATATTATTTGAATGGTGGATCATTCTCAGCTGTTTTTTAAACACTGTGTCCACTTACTGTTCTCTTTGTTAGACTCATCTGTAACTGGTTCCTTAACCTTGCAGATATAACTGTACTGACGATAGTTAATCTAATGTGGTACAGATTGTGTTTGTGGCCCCCTTGTCTTTCATCAGTGGTCAGTTTCTGACCATTAAGGAAGGGGGTAAAGGGGGGTTAATGAATGATACAGAGAAACAGAAGGGCATATTTCTCTAATATCATCAACAGGAACACTAAGGACTCTCGTACTCTCTTTGCCACAGTAGAGAGGTTAACAAATCCCCAGGTGCAGTTACCTTCAGAATTCCTCACAGTTTCTAAATGCAATGAATTTGCATCGCAAAATAGAAAATATCGTAAAATAGAAAATATTAGACAAAACCTCGGATCTACACACTCAAGTAACTTTATGTTAACTCAGAGAAATAACATGCCTATCATGTCTGAGTTTGATCCGATAGAAGCTAGAACTCTTGAGGAGATTCATCTTAAACCATCTACATGTTCCCTGGACACTCTACCTACAGTCTTTTCTAAAAGTGTTTTTAGTAGCTTAGCGCAGGACCTGTTGCACATTGTGAACAGCTCTCTAAACTCAGGCATTTTTCCAGCACTGCTGAAAACTGCAGTTATTAAACCCCTCCTGAAGAAGCGTAATTTAGAAGCTACTATCCTTAACAGTTACAGACCAATTTCTAATCTTCCCTTTATAAGCAAGATTCTAGAGAAAGTCGTTTTTAATCAAATCAGTAATTACCTGGACACAAATAGATTCTTTGATGACTGTCAATCAGGTTTCCGTCAACATCATAGCGCAGAAACTGCTCTTGTCAAGGTACTAAATGATGTTCGCCTGAACTCAGATGCAGGGAAAATAACTGTACTGGTGCTGTTAGATCTGAATGCAGCCTTTGACACTGTTGACCATAATATCCTGCTAGACAGACTTAAAAATTGGGTTGGGTTCTCAGGTACGGCCCTTAGTTGGTTCCAGTTGTACCTGGAAGGCAGGAGATACCTTGTGTCAATCGGCTCATGTGAATCCCGTCATGCCATATGGAGTCCCTCAAGGGTCCATTCTTGGACCTGTCCTATTCAATCTGTACATGCTTCTTCTAGGTCAAATTCTTAAAGAGAATGATGTGTCCTTTCATAACGATGCAGATGACACTCAGATCTATCTAGCTCTTTCAACAAGTGACTTTGGCCCAATTGACTCATTCTGTCAGTGCCTTGAGAAAGTACATGACTGGATGCATTATAATTTTCTCCAATTAAATAAAGACAAAACAGAGATTATTCTGTTTGGTAATAAAGAGGGAAGATTGATTCTTAGTGCCCACCTGGAATCTAGAGCACTTAAGACATCCAGCCATGTAAAAAACCTCGTGTGATCCTGGATGAAGACCTTAGTTTTGATGATCACATCAAAGCTGTCACAAAGTCAGCATTTTGGCACCTCAAA
>JBBPCX010068129.1:0-12523 GCA_037974365.1 Hydrocynus forskahlii | reverse complement strand
AACAAGTGTTTTTCGACACTTGGCCCAACGGGACTGTGTGTGGCAGTGGTGACCGTGGTCGTAGTGTCTGTAGGAGAAGTGCTGGTCGAGGTAGAGGCAGCAGGAGAGGGAGAAACGGGGCTGAAAGTAGTTGTAGCACTAGCTCTCCCCATCCAGTTCTCCAAAGGGGTGGAGTCTCCGTGCTACACGCGACCGTGTGAGAGTGTGTGTGTGTGTGAGAGAGCTGGGATACGTAGCAGCTGGGGTGATCTGGATCTGAATAGGGCTGGAAATAGAGCTGTAATCGGGCCGTAAAAGTTGGGCCCGACAAGGCCTGAACCCGACAGAATTCGGCCCGAGCCCGACAAGTACATTTGATTGACAGCTTTTAAAAAGCCCGAACCGCTTTAAGCCCGACATTACTCAAATGTAGGCACGCACACAGCTCTTTTGCCTTTTGTCAAGAATGAGTCATTGATACATTTTAACATAATTTATTCATGACTAATGTAGGCTATAGGCCACTTGGAAGTTGGAAGAAAGAAAGAAAATAAGTCCTCTGTTAACATCGTAATATCTCAGCGCTCTAAATAGGCCTAGGCAGACACTTAGCCAAATAGGTCAATGCGACAATAAAAATGAGTCTTTCTTAACAAATTAAATTAAGATAAATTCTAAATTAAGATGGGTATTTGGCAATAACGAAATTAGATAAAGGCTCCTCGGGATTTTCTTCGCCACTTCTCCCAACAATCCGGCCTCAACGAGACCGTAAACAGCAGCTGAAATTTAAGAAAAATGCCAACATTAGCCTACATACTCCATCAACATTATGTATTTGTATTAATATTTAGTTTTAATTTAGTTAAAACCTTCACTCACCAAGATTAGGCTACATGTCTTTGTGGAGGAAAATGACTGAATCCACTGTAGATGCTTCAGCGTGGTCCTGCGCTCACTGATGGTCTTTCACTGTCTTTCACTGCTGCTGCTGCTGGTCGGGATGCAACCAAAACATAATCGCCAGAGTCTAACGTCCGTTTCACCTCCTCAGCATCCATTTTCGCATCTTTCTCGCCCTGATCCAAATGCATCACCTGACCGCTCATTTACCACGCAAGCCCGAGCCCGGCTTGAAGTGTATCAGGACTGGATCAAACGCTTTGATGAGCCTGTGGGTGTATAAACTTCATTATGACATCATAATATGCAAATTAGATGAGTATACCAGTATTTAAAAGAAAAACCTAAAGGGTTAAATTGCCCCCTCTCTGCATTTCAATTGCCCCCCAACTTGTTTTCCGCTGGCGCCGGGCCTGGCTCATTAGCTGCACATAAGGCCCTCCACTGCTGCCGACCGTGCCAGTTATCTACATTTTTTGTTACAGACTACTGTGCATCACTGTATTCTTGCAAGTACAGCTCTGGGAAAAATAAGAGGCGACTGCAATTTATCTATAAATCAGCATCTCTATGAGTACGACATCCATGCCAGTGTCTGTTAAATTCCTACACAAGCACCACATTCTACTTTATGAGGTAGTGATTAGTGATCATCTGAATCAAATCTTATTTAATGAGGAAAAGTATAAAAACACTGCTGTAATCAACACTCTCCTCTCGCAATGAGACCAGTTGGATGGTAAAACACTACTATTATTGCCATTTTGTTTAAGAGTGAACGAGAGATTTGTTTTCTTTGAATTATTCAAGTTCTGGAAACACGGCATAATTTCTCTTATTTTGATGTTTTGTCATTTCCTTTAAAATTATACTTTACAGAACATTTTTATTTGGAAAGGAGGAGAAATATTATCAGCAGTTCTTAAAAACTAAGGCAAAGCTGTTCAGTTCAATATATGCACTTATAAATGATAAAACCTGAGAAACTGAACATTTTTGTGGCGGTCTCATTATTTTTTTTCCGGAGCTGTAGTATCTCATCTGAGATTCTTCACATCAAACTGATCCAGGAGGCACAGCTGCCCACTGCTTCACCCGGGTGAATGGGTTGAATCCAAAGGACAAATTTCATACTGTTCACACTGTGTGACATGAATTCTCTAAGACCTCTTTTCTTTCTGTTCTCCACAGTCGTGCACAGTAGCTTTCATTGAGAAAGTGGACGGCCCAGCACTCAACCTCACTCCAGAGGAGTTTAACAGTTACATGCAGGGACGCCGAGTCTCCAGGCTGCCAGAAGCTGATTGCCAGAGAAGAGCCCGGGAAAACCGAGAACAGCTGGAGCACCTGAAGAAGCGTCAGGAGACGGTGGACCAAGGCGTACAAGCGCTTCAGGAGCAGCTGCAGCAGTGGGTACGGTCTGTGCAGGACAGACTGGATGAAGTCTCCGCTCAGTCCGTGCTGCTGGAGAACCATTTGGCTGAGTCGTTTGAGAAGCCTGAGGAAAATGCTTGGGACCAGTCAGTATTGGTGCTCAAAGATGATGCATCAGATGAAGCTGATCCCGGAGAAACAGAATGTTGATCATGATTTGAAGGAGAGTGGTGCCCTCACAGCCCCTCATTTGTTTGCTGCATCTACACCGATGGTTAAAATGTTCCGGTCTTAGTCATGAGGATCCCATGCTTTGCACAGTTCTGTGTGTTCTCTCGCCTATCACACCTGACCTTGCGCAAGAGAAGCCTGTTAAGTTGAATAAAGTGTGGTAGATGAGGAAAACCACAGTGTGGGTTCCTCAGGACTGGGACTGGGAACCCCTTCTAGTTTCTTGGACATGGCTGAGCCTAGATTTGGACTCAATTTCAATGTTAGTGGTTAATAACCACTAAAATCCTGTTTAGTCTAGGCTTTAAAGATCTAATTCCATTGCCAAATCTGTATCGCACCACTAGAAAATATCAAAGAACATTGTCTCAAAACTCACTTTTAAAGAAGCCAGGCAGTTGCTGAAATCTGTTTACAGTTTAACTATGCAGGTTTTGAAATAAGGCTCGAAGGATGTGTTATCGTGTGGTGTTTTATCCCCGGTGGTTAGGGAGTCGCCCCTGAAATCAGAAGGTTATGAGTTTGAATCCAAGGACTGCTAGTGGCACCACTGAGCTTCCCTTGAGCAAGGTACCGTCCCCACACATGGTTCCCTGGGTGCTGCGTCACTGGCTGCCCACTACTTCACTTGGGTGTGTTCAGGTGGGATAAATTGACACTTTACACTTTACACTTACACTTTCAGAAAGTATTCCTGGGGATATAAATCAGACAGGAACCTGTGAGAACTCCACCCACACTGCGAAGCATTCTGGAATATTCTTCCTTCTGAAAAACTAGTTCCATCACTGGTTGTGCACATTTACAGGCTAATTACTGAAAGTGTTCTTAAAAAATGTATTTTTGCAGAAATGTTTATTAATGGAATTCAGTAGCTGCCCATTGGGTTCTCTTAGAAGTGAGTTTCAGATCAGTGGATTTTCAGTTCTGTCGTAAGTACAGAAAAACGGGCCAAAATGATTGAGAGATGTTTCGCTACAGTTGCAGTAGATAGATAAAAAAATGCTAAAGTAGATTTTTCATTTAAGGAAACCGACCACGTACCTGTTACAAATCCAATGTTGTTGTTTTTTTTTTTGTATGCCACAAATTGCATGGGTACTGGCATAAATTTTACCACAGGATTTAAGAATTTGTCCTCACATCTATAGCACAGCAGCACATAAATGTCAAAATATACAAAAAGCACAAGTAACAGTGATGCAAGACCTGCGTGACCAGTGTAATACGTGCTGTACATTTGGCAAGATTTCTTCAAAAGGCTATTAGATCAGAGCCTGAACTCTTTCTTTAATGATTTCAGAATGATGTAAACACACCGCAGACTCTCCAGAGTCCTGCTTTCCTGTCAGGGCAGTGTTGAAACCATACTGATGGGTGTTACATTGGCTATGGACCCTCTCAAATTCGAGGCTTCTTCTGTATGTCCTTAATATCTCAGGGTTCTTCCAAACACAAAGTGTCCGTTCATGACTCAGTGTATTTTAAGGTGGAAAAAATACAGTTTTAAGGCGTTAGTATTATTGACCACAGGCTTTCTGGGCAGTGTGTGAAAGTGAGTACTTGTAGTCAGGAACATTAATAAGAAGGAATATACTTAATATGAAGGCTGAAATAGAAGAATTTAATATTGATTAGTCCTGTTTTCTAGTATTGTGGAAGCATTGCAGCACTTCCAGTCATGAAATGAAGACCATTTAAGCTAAGCTGATGTGGTGTGAGGCTTACAGACATATCTCCATAAAAACTTTAACGTTCAGATTTTTAATATGGTACAGTAAAAGTAAAAATATTTTACTTTTGTTTATGCACTTATCAAATGTGTAACAAATGGCTGGTGTTTTCGAAAAGTGGCTTGTTTTTTGTATGACGGCAACATTATACCAGTATGAGCCCAGTTCATAAGCTTTGAGCCACATTAAACATACCTAGCTTAGGAAAGGGTTTCTTATGGTGCAGTTAGATCTTGCATCTATGATACGGGGTTACATTTTGCAGCAAATCCGTCTGTCTATAAGAAGCACTATAATAAAATAAAATGAAATAATCAGTAAAAATAAATCTATGGAAGGAAAAATGTATTACTTTTGTTTATAATCTGTACTGGAAATGTAACATATTACTGTTGTTTGCATATAGACTGCACTTCTCAAACAGACCCTTAGGGCCTCCAGAGAGTCCACATCCTTATGTATTGCAAGTTGGCTTGTAGCAAAAATGTGTACCAGTTGTGGGGGCCCAGGTTGACCAGTGTGAAGACCAGTCATGTCTGCAAAAGGCTACATTTTTTCATTCCAGCCAAGCAGAACCACTCAAGTTCTCGATTCAACTTAAGCGGAACGTGGTCTGATCGTTCTTTTCTCTTGTGCTATATTAGTCTGGTCTACCCATGTTGGTCGTTGTAAGGTACATTTAAACCACTGTGTAAGTGCAGCTTTATGATTAACTTATGTTGGTTCTAGTGGATAGAAGGGTTTGAACTATTGATGACTTCTGGTTCTTCTGAGCAGTGATGGTTGTACTATATGCTTAACTATTCAAATAACAAGTTTCTACATGTTTGATAACAAGTGTACTTCTGTGCAGTACTTGATGTATTGTACTTCTGTGATATGTTGTATCTTCTATTCTTTTCATCTTGGAATGCCACACATTGCCTCACAGCAAGCACAAGCTGCCAGTCTGATGCCGACCCTCAGGAATATTCCAGCAGAAATCACATAGCGTCTGGGGCGTCACACTGGGTTCCTCCTGGGCTGCAGCTCTGAAGAAATTAGTGCGTTCCCTTTTTAAACACCGTAAAGTGGCGCTAACTAACTGAGGCGTTGAACCTGGTATGTTTTAATGAGGGTCCATAGAAGTCTGCAGTGCTGAGACCTGGAAGGAACCTAGTTTGACTCTCCAGCTCTAGAAACAAATTGGAATGTACCTTAAGAAAATCTTTGGGTCCTGCGCGCTGCTGTCCAGTTCACTCATTTTACTGCTCTTATTGTCCCTGGAAGCAGCGATGAGGTCCGGACGGCGTTGCAGAAATTACTTTCAGTTGTTTTGCACTTTGTGATGTTCAGCGCCACACACTGGGCTGAACTTCTTTTCCTATACGAGCACTAAAATAATTCCCATGTCTCAGGATGACAGGAAATGGTGTGTACTGTTAACTGTGACGAGGCTGAGAAATGTCTATGCAGTTTTTGTTTACATGTCTTAAAAGCTCTGGATAAAAAGAAATGAAATCTTGATTCATGTGAAAATCAAACTTACTTGTTCACTTACTAATAAAAATCGTCACATGACTCCATTTCGTTTGTTTCATTGAAGTGAGACGAGCTTTGGACTTTAGCTGGTAGTGTGATGATTTGATTGCGGTTTTTAGTACAAACAATTTTCCAGCATTGATCCGATGAGCCCTGCGCTTTTAATGAGGATGTAATAGTCAACTGCTTTTCAGATAATCATACGGTATAGAATAGAAAAATCAAGTTGACACTGTTTTCCACTTACATACCTGTGGCTGAGTTCAAAGTTGTGCTGCCTTGGTTTAGAACTGCAGTAGCAATACTAATGAAAATTAGAGAACCTTATTGCTCCCGGAGGAAATTGCTTATGTTATGACTGCACAAAATATGAAGTCAGTATAAACTGCTGAAAATGCTCAAAAATAATTACACAATGCTGTATAAACAAAAGACCTAGAGTCTGATGGGTGACAGTGGGAGCAGTTATAGAGTCAGGGCTCTGTGTGGGCCAGTCAAGTTCTTCCACACTGAACTCTTCCAGCCATGTCTTTATGGAGCTCGCTTTGTGCACTGGGACACGGTCCTGCTGAAATAGAAAAGGTTCTTCCTCAAACTGGGTCCACAAAGTTGGAAGCATGGTGTTGTCCAAAATGTCTTGGTCTACAGAAGTATTATAGTATTATGGTTGCCCTTCACTGGAAATAAGGGGCCATCTGGATTCAGTAATTATGAGGTGTGTCCATATAGTATCTGTTTAATACACGGAGTTCCTTTAACACACTCCTATAAAGAAATTCAATACTGGACTTAACACAGGTAAATAAAAATAGTTCTCATTTCAGCAGACCTAATGTCCCTGCAAAAGAAAGTCTCCTCAGCATAAATTTCATTAAAAGATCACACCTGACTTCATGACGTAGCAAACATGGTACAGTAAACCCCAGACATTTGCGGCTGTTACATACCAAGAGCACCCGTGAAAAGTGAAAAAATGAAACACTTAATTTCATTTTAAACTCAGGTTAATACATTAAACCCATATTCGTGCTGTACAGTTTGCACTGAACTCCCGCAGTGCTAGAATGTAAAATACCCCTGTATAGACTGTACTGTAATTCATGCATGCATCTTTTCTTCAGTTTGCGCTGTTGTTTTCTTTGATATAAGCAGTTAAATACAATAATAAATGAATTTAACTTACAGTAATAAAAATACAGGGCTTTAAGATGATAAAAACGAAAAACACCAGAACACTCTGAGAAACGCGTGATGCGGAGATGCGTCACAGGGCAGCAGCCAATCAGCGTTCTCAGATTGGCTACTTTCAAACCTCCCGCCTCTGAATATTGGGGTATTTCAATCCCAAGACGTTCTCTGGACAGTACTAAAACGTTGGTTATATTTTATATGTAGAGGTTGCTGAATTTACGTTAATATTTCTGTTACAAAATCAGTACGTTATATTCTTCTTAATAATTTAGCACGAAAAAAACAAAACTTGCGAATTTGCGGGGGGTCCCGTGAACAATTATTAGTTCGGTTCTAAGAAAAAAATCAGCGAATGACTGAAGCAGCGAATTCTGAATCGTAATGCGAAACGCGTTCCCCAGAGCACATACAGTCCCTTTCTGCCTGCCGTAGTTGTAGTTTCAGGAGCTCTCAGCTATCAAGATGTCAGAAGAAAACAACAACCAGAATCTTGCGATTACAATGGAGGATGTGCAGCGGCTGATTAAAAAGAAAGATGAGATTGAAGAACAAATCAAGGCGTACTATGATGTGCTGGAAGATGTAAGTTTATGTCTACATTCTGGGTTAAAAAACGGGGATTATCACTTTGGCTAGCTAGGCTAATATCTGACTAGCTTCCTGCTAACTGTGGCACTTTGCATTTTTTGTCTTTATGCGTTTTGCTCTGTGAAAATGTATACACAAATGTATAAATGTGTGTTGTCCTAGCCTTTAGTTTTACGTTTCCTAACCAGCTTTAGACTTTACATAGTAGCTAGCCCAGAACTTTCCAGAGTTAAAGCTAAATTAGCACAAAAACTCACTAGTCATTTCATAAGTATTCCCCAGAGAACAAGAAATAAACACAGTTTGTTGATGAGAGTTTCGGTGAGTGATAGTAACTGGGACATTGAATGGAGAAAATACAAACATGTCATAATTTCAAAGCAAAATCCTGCCAAGCTAGACTATATAGACAAAAGTATTGGGACACAACTCTGAATTCAGGCAGTCCCTTAGTTCCAGTAAAGGGCTTAACCTTAATGCTTCAACAGACCAAGACATTTCAGACGACGTCATGCTTCCAACTTTGTGGACAGTTTGGCGAAGAACCTTTTCTATTCCAGCATGACTGTGCCCCAGTGCACAAAGCAAGCTCTATAAAGACATGGTTGGAAGAGTTCGGTGTGAAAGAACTTGACTGGCCCGCGCAGAGCCCTGACCTCAACCCCATCCAGCACCTTTGGGATGAACTGGAACAGAGATTGTGACCTAGGCCTGCATGTTCAACATCAGTGTATGATCCTCATAAATGCTCTACAGAATGAATGGGCACAAATTCTCACGGAAACTCCAAAATCTTGTGGAAAGCCTTCCAAGAAGAGTGGAAGCTGTTAGAGCTGCAAAAGGGGGGACCAACTCCATGTTAAAAGTCTATGGATTTGAATGCAGTATCATTAAAGTTCCTGTTGGTGTAATGGTCAGGTGTCCCATTACTTTTGTCCTTATAGTGGAAGATCCACCAAGCTTTATATATGCTTTTCCAGAGCTTAGTTATTGCTTTTAATTATCAAGGGAGCTCGTAACCCTGCATAGGACAGAAACAAACCAGTTGGTTTTACTTTATATCATCTATCCTGTTGTCTGATAAGTGGAATCAAACCCCCGTTTTGATTCAGAGTGGTCTTTAAGAAGGTTTCATCAGTGTTTCATGAAGTAAATGTGAAACTGAGTTTGAGAGAGATCTATACCTTTAACTGCTTTAGCACTTTACAGCATTGAATTAATCTCCTGTTTTCACCTTTTTTGCTTCTGTGTCAATTTCAGCAAGGTGACGTGGGAATGCACGCTCCTCTAGTGGACGTTGAGGGTTTTCCACGTGCCGATGTGGATTTGTTCCAGATCCGAACCGCAAGACACAGTATCTCATGTATGTAACTCAACAGGAGCAATGAAATAAATGAGCACATTACTTATCCTTAGCAATAGTGCTCAGTATTTTCAGTGCTAGTATTTCAACATGCCCAGTGTGAACATAAATGGAGGCATCATGATGGAATATTCTGAAGTTGGTGAATAAACATCATCAAGTCTGGAATGTTGTGTTTGGGTATAATCATTTATAATAGTATTAATAATAAAACATGCAACTTGAATCAAAAGAAATATTAATGGATTTATTTTATTGGGAGCAATCCATGTCTGTGTATGTAGGGATATGTGACAAATTTAAAAGGAACAACCTGAATATATGTGTGTGGGAAAATGCTGATATTTCCAGGCTGGTGTACTCACTGATGCGACTGAACATTTAACAGCCTGCAATGATCTGTGGCCTGTAGGAAGATGCTGAGCACGTCACTAGTGGACCTTGATTTTGGATCAAGAAAGCCGGAGGAAAAGGTCCTTCACTTTGATGGAGGGTTCATTATTGGGGCAGGGATGGCAGGAGACTGCTCATTTGGCTAGCGTTTCCTGTAGAATGTGTGTGTGACTGATTCAATAAATTTATATTGATATATATTGTGAGTCATTAAAGTCACGTGAACACACCACAGCACACAGTGTGAACAATGAGAAATTCTTTCTCTATATTTAACTCATTCTAGTGAAGCAGCGGGCAGCCAGGCGCACAGCGCGCGGTGCAGGGATGGTACCTTGCTCAAGGTTACCTCAGTGGTGTCACTAGCAGTCTTGGGATTTGAACCCACACCCTTCTAATCTCAGGGCGAACTACTAACCACTAGGCCACCAGCTCAAGGTCATACATGTGACTTTTTCTGTGTTCTGTCACCAGGTTTGCAGAACGATCACAAAGCAATCATGCTGGAGATTGAGGAGGCTCTTCATAAGCTACATGCCCGGGAGAGAATGAAAAGTGAGCAGGACCAGGCAGAAGCCCGGATGGAGAGAATGAAGCAGGAGTCGTCTTTGCCGCCGCCGTTTGCTCGGGTGGACGCTGTGACACAGGGTTCCCCTGCTTACCAGGCGGTGAGGTCACACCCCCCTCCATTTAGACACCATTCACAATGACCTCAGTATGGACTCTGGGAGAGTCCTGGAATCAGTTCACTTTAGTCAGAACTTAAATGTACACGATTTCCCCCTCGTCCCATTTCAGCTGGTCTTCCAGGGCATGTTTGGTGTCTGAAGCCTTAGTAGTTTTACACTGGAGCTACGAAGCTAATATAGCAAAACTTAATTGCTTCACTTTTTCTACTAACAAGTAATTAGTAGAAAACCAATTAGTATACCTAAAATTACACAGTAGACTTGCGTATGTGGTTTAGAGTGGTTTGATGCAAAATACTCCAGTCTACAAAAACAGATTAAGAATTTCTTATGGTGATGCTGAATGAAACCCGACGTCCTAAACATTTAATGTTTCTAAAAGCCCCCCTTCAGAGGTTATGACACAAAAAAATTTTGTAAATACTCTGCTGAGGACAATGTTTTACAATAGTTTTACCATCTGTATTTGGCCTTAAACATAAAAATAGTGACCATAGATTTAAATATGTATTACCATTATAAACATTACATATGAAAACTCAAAAGATGTGTAAATTGATAGGGGTTTGACTCCCTCTTTCTATCAGACCTCACCATGTGCATCTCAATATGTAGGTTCGACTAGAGTAACTTGAATATCGAAATGAATAGAAATGCACGTCCCTACTACCAAACTGAATCTTATTACACATTACAAGAAGAACCAGTTTCTCAGAAAATACCGTTATGCTTAGAAGAGGTGAAAAGAGATAAGATAGTTGATTGACCATAATCAGAGATATGATGAGGATTTTGGTCACCAGCCCTCCTCCTAAAGTTCCAAGCTGCATCTAACATTTGGGCCTCACCTCCTTACTTCACTCTCCAGCAAGTCGGGGACTTCTGAAGGACTTCAGGCACTTTCCACATATATACAGGAACCGTGCTGTATCGAAACTGTACTGTGATGGTACTGAAGTTGCAGCACTCTTTGATTTTCCAGTGTATCTCAGTCCAGTAACAGAGTTTCTGACTCAGTTCCCTCCCACAGTTTATGGCCGGTCGTCCCAAAACCACGTCCATGGACTCAAACTGGTGGAAGGTTTTTCTGTCCGAGCTACTTTTGTTATTGCACTACTGACACATCAGAAACTCTGTTACCGGACTGAGATACACTGGAAAGTCCAAGTGTGCTGCAAGTTCAGTACCATCACAGTACAGTTTAGGTACAGCACAGTTCCTGTATTTCTGTGGAAAAGTGCTTTTTACTGCATGTGTGGGGTACTGGAGCCGATCCCAGTGGTCACAGGGCGAAAGGCAGAGAAACATCTTAGACAGGTCACCAGTCCATCACAGGCCAAACCAGCACACAAACACTCACACTTAGGGACAATTTAGCATTTTCATTTCACTTGACATGCGTGTCTTTGGAGGAAACCCACACAGACACAGAGAGAACATGCAAACTACACACAGAAAGGATCCTGAATGGGAATCAGACACTGCCCCTAACCTGAGTTGTGTTCATCTTTTTTAGGGCCTGCATGTCGGTGATGAGATCATCGAGTTTGGTTCCGTCAACACAAAGAACTTCCAGAACCTGCAGAACATCGCTTCGGTGGTCCAGCACAGTGAGGGGGTAAATAAAGGAGAAAAGTTCTTAAAGGGATAGAAAATTTTTTGAATGATACCTCTGTTTTGCATTTGCAGTTCACGTTATTCATGTGAGGTTTCTCATCCTCCTTATAGAAATCTCTGAGTATTTCAGTAGTGCGGAATGGCCAGAGAGTTCATCTTGGCTTGACTCCACAGCGCTGGTCTGGACCAGGTCTACTGGGGTAATTGCTTGTATTACTAGTACAACTACTTGTGATCGACTCCTTTCTTCTCGTTTGTGTGCGTGCGTGTGCGTGCGTGCGTACATTAAGTAGGCAAGAAATTCCACTAATGAACTTTTGACAAAGAACACCTGTTAATTAAATACCATTCCAGGTCCTCATGAATCTGATTTAAAAATGTGCAAAGCTGTCATTAGAGCAATAGGTGAAGTTTTCAGTATTAATCTACAATGTAGCCAATAATAAAAACAAAGGAAATCGTTGAAGGAGAAGCTGTGTCCAAACTTTTGACTAGAACGGTATGTTACATTGTAGTTCAAAATCCGTCAGCTCCATTTGTTTTAAACATTTCTAACGTTTTTTCTTGTTATAACATCTGGCTTGTGTGTGTATGTATGTATGTATGTATGCATATTAAATGTCTTTTTTTTTTTTTTCCTCTTGTCAATAGATGCAACATAGTTCCTCTACGTAGATGACTGTTGAGGATGCTAAAGGATAACTCAGACCAAAGGGTTTGCCATTGGTCATCTTTAGGCCAACCTCTGCACTTTCTTGTCACTGGGTGACTAAACACATTCTGCATTTCTCAACACAATTTGTTTAGAAGGGTATTTCTTCAAATCCATAGTGACTTTCAACATACATTTGTCAGTTTCATCCCTACACAATTTGTATTTAATATTTTGAAGCATAAAAATAAAATCCATCTCAAATCCATTCTTGTTTGTTTTGGAATTG
>JBBPCX010068128.1:0-12523 GCA_037974365.1 Hydrocynus forskahlii | reverse complement strand
TATATGCACATATATATATATATATTGAAGGACAGGCAGTAGCCTTGGATAATTTCTTATTCTTGATATATCTTTGTTATCTCCCTGAGCTTTTTTTTTTCTAAAACAAAAATTGCGAACATAATTTAACGCAGTCTGATTGGCCAGCTGCCTGTCAGTGTCAACCACTAACCTATCACAGCACAGTGGCGCGTGGCTAGCTCGAATACAAGTGGGCGTATTAATAACGCGTATAACTTATTAATACCACAATAATTACAATAAGCGGCTTAACAGAATAAAGATAATCAAGAAGTATAAAAATAGCATTAACTACGAGGCAAAAGGTTATACATCGGGACTATATTTAACCGTAGACTTACACGTGTGGTGTTATACTATTGAGTGCATTAGAGAACTGCACCCGTTTTCCAGAATAACATCAGGAGAGATGCTAAACTGATGACATTCAGGCAGAAAAGCTGAAATGAGCCACTGCTGATGAAAATGTTCAGTAGTTTGTGGTCAATCTTACCTCTCACTCATCCAACTCTCGGACAGTTGTCCTCCAGACCTGCTGCCAGTTCAATGAGGAAGTAGTTTTACTTGTAACTCCTCCTTCCAGTAGCTGTCAGGTACCATTGTTCATACAATCTTGACTTTCCTGAATGGCAGCGTACACCTGTTTACAACTCTACCTAGAAATACTGACGCTCTTTCACAATACAGTGAGAGAAGTGAGACGTGGCGGCTGATTTAGGGCCTTGTAGACCAGTGCCAGTGGTGAATTGCCGCTGTAAATTCTTATTTGCTCCAAGCATAGTGGTCTGGTGCTGGCCCGTCTGGTCTGCTTTTGGGGGCTGTGTAGCTTCTGACCAGGCGTGCTGACCCCTGTCTACCACTGAAAACTCCTACAATGGACATTAGAACTGGGCCATGGAGTAATGGAAGAAGGTGATTTTCTACATAATGTGGACAACTCTGTGTGTGTGTGTGTGTGTGTATTCAGGAACCATTTGAGGAACATCACAAAGAGCTCAAGGTGCCTCCAGATTCTCCAGATCTCAATCTGATTGAGCTTCTGTGGCACAAACTAGTCTGATTCATGGAGCCCAAACCTCACAGCTTACAAGACGTAAGTGATCTGCTGCTGCAGAAGCATAGACCATCAGAGGTTCTTGTGGAGAGCAGATCTTGATGGGTCAGAGCTGTTTTGGGGGCACAAGGGGTACCAACAACATTAAGCAGCTGGTTTTAATGTTATGGCTGATGTTTTTCAGCTTCCTGGTGCTATGTCTCAAAACATTCTTGGAATGGAATAAAGTTCAGCCCTGCTCGAAACTGGTTAAGTTGGGATTGTTCAAATGCCAATTTCTACAGTGACGACAAAGGGACCACGCCAGGTGGGTTTTCTCTGGGAGTGGGACAGGTTAGACAGGTAGATGACTAAAGGGAGAGGTTATATGAGAGCAGAGCACACACACACACACACACACATACACAAGCAGAGACGGAACAGAGCACACACACATACATACACTTCATAGTTATTGACTTAGTTAACTATAAAGATTTTACATTTATATTTACAGCATTTAGCTAACGCTCTTATCCAGAGCGACATACATCAGTGCTCAGGTAGTCCACAGCTGTTCCTTAAACCTGTAAAGCTAAACTTAAATCAACGTCTGCCACTCAACCAAGTTACTGCAGGCTAAGTACACCTAAACAACACCTGTCAAAGAAAAGTCAGAAGTTAAGACAAAGTAAGAAAGACATGGAGATTTTTTTTTTTGGAGGGGGTGTCTCCTTAAGACGAGCTGTGCTTGAAGCCCTGAGAGGACTTACTTGATGGAACCCCTCTAATTCTATTTTTAGACTTTCAGAAAGTATTTGATACAGTATCTCATAATTTTATTTTTGAAACCCTAAAGTTTTTCAAATTTGATAGTTTCTCTATAGAAGCTGTTAAAACTGTATGCAGTGGTAAACAGCTCTGTCAAACTGCCCCGTGTTACTTCACCTGAATTTGATCAACTTTCATGTCAGGCAAATCAAATTCTCCCATCTGGCTGATGACACTTTATTCTTAGATAGCATGGATGAAGTTTTCCACGCCCTGTCATCAATACATTTTCTGAAATATCTGAAATGTTGAATAATAATTTGAATAAATGTGAAATACCTGCACTAAAAGACATCCCAGGCACACAAATATGTAACATTCCAGTTAAAAACACAATCAAATATTTGGGAATTATTATTACCAAGTAAAATATTTGGGACTTATTATTACCAAGAATTATGATTACCAAGGAAGAGATTAATGAATGACAGCTTGGATCCAGTAATCACTTCAGTTAAAAAGAAATGAACCTCTTGGTTGGCTAGAGATCTCTCTCTGCATGGTAGAGTACTACTAACGCAGCAGAAGGCCTGTTCAGAGCCTCTAACATCCTCTCCTCTTTGGAGGTCACTAAACATGCTTGGACAGAATTCTTTTTAACTTTGTATGGAAAGACAAACCATACAGGATTTAAAAAGATGTCATGTCTCTGCCCTTAGCAGAGGGAGGACTTAATGTCCTGGACAGCAGAGGGCAGGAGAACAAACCAAAAGGCAGTTGGAAAGAGAAAGGGGCAGTTTAGAGTAGTATAGAGATGGTGGCAGGTAAAGAGACAGTAGATGGCAGTAGAGGGCAGTAAAGAGGCAGTAGGAGCAGTAGAGGGCAGTAAAGAGACAGGAGGGGCAGTAGAGGCGAGTAAAGAGGCTGTAGGGGCAGAAGAGGGCAGTAGAAGATAGCAAAAGGCAGTTGGAAAGAAAAAAGCGACAGTTTAGAGGAAAGAGATAGTGGGAGGTAAGGAAACTGTAGCAGGCAGTAGAGGACAGTAAAGAGACAGTAGGAGCAGTAGAGGGCAGGAAATGGACAATAGAGGACAGTAGGGGGCAGTAAAGGTTTTCACTCACCGACTTAAGCAGAAAAGAAGATCTGGACTGTTTACTTAAATCGCAGCACTTCTCTCGGACCAGAAACTCCCTCAGAACCGCAGGAGAACATGGCCACAACGATCAGCACGCAGCGGGGACAGGTGGGGACGAGTCTGAGACAGTTTCTCCGCAGCCTGGCTGGTGTTGTCCCTGCTGGAGGAAAATAAGGACTGGTGTAAATGAGTGACTCCGGCTAACTGTAGCTAGCGTTAGCACTCAGCTATTCAGGCGGAGCAGCTAAATTACAGGATTACAGTCCATATGACCGTCACCCGTACTCATTCTCTCTCTAAAATCTTTGTGCTGGACGTCAATATTTCTCATTTCGTAGTTACAAAGAGCGTCATTCGCGCAGTTTTGCCCGCTTTTGTGCGGCATGTTCATGCTAACGGCTAACAGTTGCGTCTCTAAGCTAACATCACTAAAACAAACCTGTTTACAGTAAAATTTGACCACAACGCAGTTTTTTTGAATTTTTTAAATTAAATTTCAGGTGAAGTAATAGTCAAAGCTCGTATTAAAATATTAAACAAACGAGTTAAAACGGATCTTCGCCTTCTTGTGCAGAAGAAAATTAATAAAAGTGTTTTATACTGCTCCAAATTTTTTGGACTGTTTAAAAAAAGTCACTGCATTTGTATGTGGCATTGTATAAACATGTGTAAACATGTATAAACTGTATATGTCCAAACGTGGACTGTAACTGTACTGTATGAGTTGTGAGCCACCCCTTCAATACTTTGCTTTGAATTACCTTGTTGGCTCAAAATATTTTCTGTCTGTCAAACTGTCTTATCTTTGGCATATTGAGTAGGTTAAATGAAAGAAATTGGAACACATGTTCTACTGTGACAGGCAGCAAAATACCTAAGATACAAGGAGCCTAACTAAAGGAGTTCCAACCACTCAGCATTCAACACCACCAGTATACTGATCACCGCCTGATCATCTGGAATCATCTGCACTGTTTCTTCACTGGTTCAGGCCTTAAGATTGATGTGCTTTGTTATGTTTGAATGATTCATGCATAGGTCTTCCAGGAAGCCTGGAGAACTGTTCAAGAATGTGAGGACCTTTGAAGCAAATTATGAAGAAAAGAGAGGTGGCATAAGGCTTTTACATAGTGCAGTATATAAAAATAGATACATTTTTAAGAGTTAATTTTTTTTAAACAATCCTCTCAGGCTGTTACATAAATTATATCGCCAAAAGAATAGTTGGGACAATTACACCTAGGAGAAACTATATTTATCAGAGAAGTTTCAACAGCTAAATATAGTGACAGAAGTTTCAGTGTGTAGTGTTGTCACCCTCTTCCATTCTTTCAGGACATTTTTGTCTGCTGAAATGTGCATTTCACTTCTGCCACAGTCAAAGTAAACTTTGTCATCTCAGCTATAAACACATCTACAGTGAGACAAGGTGGCATAGCTCCAGATTTTACAGAATACAGAAGACATAGAATACATATGTACAAATAAACTATAAATATAAACACTAAACTAAACATGCCATTTGGACTGAAACATGCCATTTGGTGCAAGGTGATTTTTTATTTTCTGTAAAATTGTGCAAATGTTGCATCAGCAGTCAAGTGGAAAGTGCTGGGATGTAATTGTGTGTTTTATATGCACAAAAGATCATCAGTGGTTCAAAAATGAATACATTTACCAACAACCTATGAAAATACAGAAACTCTGAGACCATATCCAGGAGCTAATATGTCCTGCTGTGTGCTACATGTATGAAAAGGCAAATCTGGACACTGTTCAGAGTTAGTATTGAAAAGTCTTGAAAGTCTCCCTGTCTAGCAGGGTGGGACAATATGGACAGAATATTGGTATTGCTAATTTACTGCTAATTTACTGCATATTACAACTGCAATTCTTTTCAATATAGTAAAGGGCCCATATCATCACTTCTCAGGAATTAAAAAGGTGTAGAGTATGGAAATACTTTCAGCCCTGCCCCCACAGTCCATATATGGAAACTAAGCTGCAAAACAGCCGGTTATTCAAATCAGTTTTTGTGATGTCACAAAACCAACATGTCTATATGTCTCCTTGTTCAACCTACAGCAGCTTATCTTTGCCGATTCATGCAGCCCCATGCTTTTTTTATTTTTTTATTTTTTGAAAGAGCTGCAATACAGGGCAGCCAATTAGAAAAGAGACTTGTAACATTAATCAGTAGTAACAGCCTTAACACTGTAACAAAAATGGCACATGGTTGGAAAAAGGTAATGTAAGAATGATTAATGAATTATGGAGGTTTTTTTTGTTCACAAACCCATCAAATGTCAGGGGAAAAATGAAGTGTCTTTAGGGTCTTTATGGGCTCAAGATTAAAATGATTATGACTTTTGTTGGATTACCTTAAGACCTCAATTAATCAGAACACCCAGTAACTCACCCGGGACTGTAATTGGTCACCCTGTCAGAACCACTGTGATTGGTTAGAGGCTGGATTTTTGATGGACAGACTATTGGGAACACTATGATATACACTATTTCCATGTTTGACTGCCCTCTCTCTTCATGAGTGCAGGTGTACATTGGGGAGTTGCCCCAGGACTTCCTGAGGATCACCCCTACCCACCAGCAGCAGCAGGTGCAGATGGACGCTCAGGCTGCCCAGCAGCTCCAGTATGGCGGCTCCATTGGAACAGTGGGTCGACTCAGCATCACTGTGGTTCAGGTACTTTGGATTTGAAGCAGTGGTCAAATTCACTATCCCAGCATTGTCTAAATGTATTACAGTATCAGATGATATTTGCATGTATATTAGTGATGTTTTAGCCCACCCTGTTGCTCTGTGCTAAGGGTGTTTTACACACCTGATATATAGCTCATCTGCCCTGGACTACTTTGCTCTGGTTTCTTCTTGTAAAACCACAGCAAAGAGTCATTTTACTTAGTGCTGTGGAAAGCACATTTACAGTAAGGAAATGAAAGGTCATTATATATATAAAAATGAAAAAGTGAAATGAAAATGAAGGGTTTTAATCTGTTTTTTTTTTAAATGATCCTTTGGTCAATACTGAATACCATGAGGAGGAAGTATACCAAATAGAATAAGAAAAATAACCCCAGTGACAATGCTTTTATGCTTATTATACCATAAACATGTTTCTTGTTGTTTACGACAGTACTGCTTATCATTTTTGGAGGTTTGTCATTATCTTGGTGTTCTGATCCAGATGATATATCACCATTCCTGATCGCCAGATTGGGTTGGAGCCGGACATGAAAGTGTTTTAAAAATCTATATAAATTACAGAAAAAAACAAGAAAGCAAACAAAATTAGATTTTGGATCCCTTAACCCACCAGCACCCAGATCGTTGTTTAGCAGATATGTGTGACTTTGAAACATGGAGAGGACTAATCACTCATGTTTTATTTATTAATGAACATTTAATATGTTTCCAGACCGTAAGGTGAGTCACATATAAATTGCAGGGATGATTTATTGCACTTATTTCATAATCTGTCCGAACCAGGTAGGGCTGCATGCATGGGTAATTGGTCATTTTCATTCCTTTTGTTTTGTTTTGTATAAATGCAAATGTTATATGATTGCTGTTCTAGTGACATATAATTATTTTTATTATATTATCATCTCGTATCACATTGCCAGTGTGTTGGCTCTATTTTTGCTCTCTTGGAAAATGCTGCTTCCAGAGTTCTAATGAAAACCAAGAAAAGAGCTCACATCACTCCAGTTCTCAGGTTCTTGCGCTTGCTTCCAGTTAAGCTTTCCTCATTGTGTAAAAGTCACTCAGTGGTTTTGGGCCCTAAATACATCTGATAAGCTTGATGTTTTTAATCTTGGTAGGTCTCTTAGATCTGCAGGATCTGGACAGCTAGTGGTAAAAAGAAGTGAAACTAAAATCGGTGAAATGGTGTTTATCCACTATGGTGTTAAACCATCAATATCAGATCTGCCCCAACTGTAGCCTTAATAAGCTGTCCTGGCTGCCTCTGCTCATTATTTATTTATTAATGTATTTACAAGTGAATCTTGATCATTTGTATGCTCCTCAATTGTTAATAGAATTATTTTCTTATATCTTCCAGGCCAAACTTGCTAAGAACTATGGAATGACGCGTATGGACCCCTACTGTAGGATCCGCCTCGGTTACGCTGTGTATGAAACCCCCACAGCCCACAACGGAGCGAAAAACCCCCGCTGGAACAAAGTCATCCAGTGTACTGTCCCACCAGGAGTGGACTCCTTCTACCTAGAGATTTTTGATGAGGTTAGAAGTGTGACTTATAAATAACCGAGGAAAATATTTCTTATATTCTTAATATTCAGACACATCAACTCTTACATCATGAGCTACACAGATCTGTGCCGGCAGAGCAACAAATGGTAAATTGTCATCATAGTTTCTAATACAGAAGTTCCCCCAGTTTGTATTGATGCTGCAGGTGCCAGACGTCATGCTGAGCTTTGTTTGGTGTCCTGTGTCATGTAGAACCAGACTTATTATAATTTTTAAAATGTAATGAAAGTGACCACCACTGGGGTTTTAAAATGGTATTCCACGCAAATGCCCATAAAGAATATTTTATTTTAGATGTTAGAAACAAACAGAAAAAACAACCGGGAGAACTTTCAGGATAGTCTCCACCCACAAGTGGGTAGGGAAAACACCTCAGAGCACAGCGGTTTGTGTGTAGTAGAGCAAACAGTGGTTGTAGACTGCTTTATACCGGTTTAATTTTTTGAAATTGGATTTTATTTATACACGCTGAATTCCAAGGGTTACAATAGCTAAAATGCCACACCAGAGAAATTAAGAGGCTTGTTTCATATCTTTGTACCACAATGTGAAGAAAAGGGCTCATCACAAAGTTTAACCAGTTTGTCCTGTCTTCAGAGGGCGTTTTCCATGGACGACCGCATTGCATGGACACACGTGACCATTCCTGAAAGCTTGCGTGAGGGCAGCGTGGTAGACGAGTGGTTCAGCTTGAGCGGCAGGCAGGGCGACGACAAAGAGGGCATGATCAACCTCGTCATGTCCTTCGCTGTGAGTCTGAGTTTCAACCACTGTGATTAGGGTGTAACAATACAGTTGACTTGGTTTGATAGACAGTTCAGAGCTTCCTATATCTTCAGCACAGTACTGAAAACAGTTCAATATTCTCACAATATTTAGAGAGAAATTTCGATAAAGAAAAATGACAACTGGTTTGAGTTTTGAAACAGTTCACTAATGAGATTACAGCTGGACAACAGGGTCAGAATGTGCTGGACCAGGTTGTTAATCAGCAGTTGTTTAACACCACATATAGATCAAATATCATAATTAATAAAAAATTTTAAAAAACTTTTTTGGGTTGCGACATCACAATACAGGCACTTTTCCATTGGTATACAGGAACCGTACTATACCTGAACCATACTGTGATGGTACAAAACTTGCAGAGGCTTTGATTTTCCAATGTATCTCAGCCTGCCAACGATGTTTTTGACATGCAGTTCTCTCCGCAGACAGTTCATAGCCAGTCGTCCCAAAGCCATGTCCAAGGCGTTGAACCAGCTGACATTTTTTTCTGTCAGAGCCGCTTTTGTTAATGTGTTTTTTTATGTTTATACTCTTGTTTGAGTTTTTTCTCTGCTTTCTTTAGCCATGTGATGAAAACCTAAGCCAGCTAACTTGTTAGCGATCTCCTGGTGTCCTGTTAAGAGAGAAATTTGTCAGCATCATAGAAAACTCCCTCTGAAATTTATCTTCAGCCCAAACAGATGGCAGGGCTTGTACTTCATTGACTTCACAGTTGTTACTTTGTATCTCGTTTTTTTTTGTGTTTTTTTTTTTGCATGAACAGTAATGTCCATGTTGTCATTTTAACCCATCAGAAAGCAGTGGTGCAGTCAGCTCGAGTACGGCTCGGGAACGGGTTGCTTTTATTTGTTTGCGGTACGGTATGGTTTCTTATACCAGTGGAAAAGCACCGTATTTTGATGCCCTGTTACACCCCTAACTCTGATTGCAGTATCATAGTTTCAGTGAAAAGAACAAGGACTGTGTGAGTATGTTGTGAACTATTTTTTTTTTTCTATGCTTAAAGTCTATGCCAGCAGGGATGATGATGGCGACACAGCCAGTGGTTCTTATGCCTACCGTATACCAGCAGGGGGTGGGCTATGTGCCAATTGCAGGTGTGTACACTCATGATGCATACTTCAAACTGTTAATTTGTCATTTTAATGCTTTTTTAATTTGCTGACAGTATTAGAACATTGCCATAAGAGGAGCTCATAGTAATAATTAGTAATAAATTCAGTATTACTGCTATATTACTCTTGTGGAGACATAGTAATAAATTACAATGGTAAAGTTTTCCAGTACATGATCAAAAACAAGAACCAACAGGAACAAGCAGAGCATTTTTTGTTCTAATTGCATTTTGTACCTTCTTGAGACCAACGGGACAGTTGCTTAAACCACTTTATGTCTTATGGAATTTTGGGAATCCCAATGAGGAAAGTGTTGTAATAGTGAACCCTGCAGGAAAAGGAAGACTTGGACAAGTTTCCAATGTAGTTTTGTTATGGCTTTCATGTGACCACTAAAGCTATGATCTTCATCCATGATCATGCCAACATGGGTTGACGTGTTAAGTGCTCTAAATTCCGAGTGGTATCTTGTTTTCTTGTTATCCTGTTTTCAAGCAAGATAACCTTTTTGTCTTTATTTAGTTAAAGAAATTGGTCAAAATGGTGGGAAAAGAAGGGACAGCTCCAGCCTTAATGAGCTAAAACTTTTTTTAGATATGTAAATGTACTTTAATTTGGATCATTTATAGAGCATTTTCTTTAGAGATAACAGTGAGTCATACAGGGTTTAGGCACAATGCAAATAATCGTCTTTAAGCGCTCCTAATTGTTTTGCCCTTCCAGGTGTCCCGGGAGTGTATAATCAGGGCGTGGTGCCGATGGGGATGCCGGCAGTACCGTCCGCTGTACCTCGCAGCGCCCCCTGCAGTGAGGAGGACTTGAAGGCCCTTCATGACATGTTCCCCAACCTGGACAAGGAAGTGATCCGCACAGTGTTGGAGGCCCAGCAGGGCAATAAGGACGCTGCCATTAACTCCCTCCTGCAGATGGCTGAGGAGCTGTAACTCCACCTTTCATACTCCCATCACCCTGTAAATACACGCTCAGGCCATCCGCGGTTCATTCCTTATGAGATCCGCAAACGTTCCCCACCAGTAGCAAAACATTTGCTTTCATTTTGTTTGCAAATATCTTAAAAAAAACGCCTCTGAGTCCATCTAGTCCAAACAGGAGGCATGTTTCCTCCAGCGTGATTTGAAAAAAAGAACAGCAAACGCGTTTTGTTGCCATTTGTAAGCGAGTGTGTATTCCGGCCAGATCACGGCCTTAGCCATTGTTCCTCTGAGGTTCCTCCACCCAGTCTGATCTGTATATGTGTATCTATGTGAGCCTGTGTCTCTGTTTGTGTTTGATCTACGCTCTTATCTGTATAAACATAGCTCTATATAAAAATACATATATATTTAATGGATTGTAAATTATTTTGAGGACAATTAAAGAGATATTAAAGAATGTCAGATTTTAGAAAGGGTCTATAATATCGTGGGATGTTGGACTGGCAGATTTAAGCCGAAGCAGCCAATGCAGCCAGTGATTTAATAGTTAGATGTTGGAACTGAATGGCTGTTCTGATTATGTTGTTTGTTCACTGTTCTGCTTGACTCACTGAAGTCTTAATGATTATCTGTAATTTAGCGTGGCACGTGTAATACACTGATCCGATTTCACATTTGTAAACAACACCACCACCTCCCAACAGCTGCTTTATTTCTGCGGAGTTTTGACCTCAGTTTAGTTTGTCTCTATTCAGAGAGGTCACAGTGCCTTGCTGGGATTCCTGTCAAATTTTCACCCCTCTGTTCCACATGTGGATTAGCATAGCTGGCTTTAATTAAGGTAATCTGACCTCCGGGTTGTTCAGAGTTCAGAGCTCCGTCACCTGCTTATGTTTGCAAATGTGAAGTTGGTCTGTCGCAGAATGCCAAAGGTTTTATTTGTGTTGCAAATTTTGCTTTTACTTAAATTGATAATAATATTGGAGAGTTCCACACTCATTCTGTTTCTCTGTATCTTTCTTTTGATTGAGATTTTTGAGCTCACTGATGCTGCCACAGTATGTACACACACACACAAATACATTTTTGTGTATATGTATGTATGTATGTATATAAAAGGCATACATATTTACAGTACTGTGCAAAAGTCTTCGGCCATCTTTCATTTTCTTTTGCTTTGAATCACCTTGTTGGTGCAGAAATACAGAAATTTCTGTCTGTCAAACTGGCATATTAAGTAGATTAAATGAAAGAAATGGGAACAAATGTTTTACTGCGACAAGCTGCAAAGGGCCTAAAATTACAAGGTGTCTAGCTAAATGTGTTCCAACCACTCAGCATTCAGCACCACCAGTATACTGATCACCGCCTGATCATCTGGAATCATCTGCTCCTGTTTCTTCACTGGTTCAGGCCTTAAGTTAGATGTGCTTCGTTCTGCTTGAATGATTCATATGTAGGTCACTGTGTGGCTTAACCAACAAAAAACATTCCTCTGAAACTGATTAGGTTCAGGGACTGGACTGAAAATGAGTGTCTTTGAAAGTCAAGAAAGCAAAGTGAAGAAATGAGGGGTGGCTTAAGAGGTTTTACACAGTACTACACACATGCACAGGGTATACACAACAGTTTACTTCTTCAGCACACATGTTCAGCTCTCCTGGAACCAGTGTTCCCCATGAAGTAGTTTTCATACCCCCTCTTCTCCCTATTCCTCAGACCTCAGGTGAAGGTCTAAGGAATATGTCAGACAGAAGTTACCCAGGAGTTCTCAGAAGTCTTACCTCCAACAGTCTTTCTAACACAGGTGACTTTATTTTTACAGCGTGTCATTGCACACAGCTCAATGTGCTTTACCGAGATAAGCATAAAGGTATGTATTAGTATACATATAGTTGTGCTTATAAGTTTACATATCCTGGTAGAATTTGATTTTTTAACCATTTTTCAGAGAATATGAATGATAACAAAAACTTTTCTTTCATGGTTAGTGGTTGGCTGAAGCCACTTATTGTCAAACGACTGTGTTTACTCTTTAAATCAACTGAGGTCTCCCCAGAGTGGCTCAATGATATTGAGGTCAGGAGACTGAGATGGCCACTCCAGAACTTTCACTTTATTTTGCTGTAGCCAGTGACAGGTCGACTTGGCCTAGTCATGTTGAAATGTCCAAGTACGTCCCATGCGCAGCTTCCAGGCTGATTCCTCCAGTATTTTTTGATACCTTACTGCATTAATCTTGCCATCAATTCTGACCAAATTTCCTGTGCCTTTGTTGCTCACACATCCCCAAGACATCAGCAATCCACCTCCGTGTTTCACAGTAGGAATGGTGTCCCTTTCATCATAGGCCTTGTTGACTCCTCTCCAAATGTAGCGTTTATAGTTGTGGCCAAAAAGTTCAATTTTAGTCTCATCACTCCAAA
>JBBPCX010068127.1:0-12524 GCA_037974365.1 Hydrocynus forskahlii | reverse complement strand
CCTACATACAGGGAGTCCTCGAATTACAACACAGATTTGTTCCTTTGACAGTGATGTAACCAGAATTTTGGTGTAAGTCAAAACACACCCTATCCTAAGTCACTTACCGATCCTAACACAGCTGTAAAATCATAAAAACACAACTAAGCCACTGAAAAAGGAAACCTCCCTCACTCATACGTCGCATTACTGAATATTCTTCCACCACGCAAAACCAAACTAGTTTGCCCATGTAGTCCGTAAGTACGAGACTGATGGTGTAAGTGGAGTGGGAGTGGAAGTGAGCGTTGTAAACTCGAAACATCGTATGTCGAGACCGTTGTAACTCGAGGATCCCTCGTAGTGACAAAGGACTGAGTAATAATGAACAGGCAAGTGGGTTCTATGACCACACTGGCCATGTTATCAGATGATGATTAGAAGAAGCAGAAAGGGTACAACCAGAGCAGGCTTAGCTCTAATGGTGTTATTTTCCTTTACTGAGGATGCCAAAGAAAAAACCTTTCAGAAAATGCTGCTATACAAAAATGATAAATATGTAAGTAGAATCATTGTTTGGCCAATATCATAAGAATTGTCCAGCAGTTCTCCCTAATCGGCTTTTAACAGACCACAAAACGATATCACACAAACCTCTCCCTGCTTCTTACACATTTACACAAACACACACAAACACACCTCTGTCTCTAGAAACATCATATTCTCGGTCTTCCTTAGATGTAAATGCAATAACACATGCTGTAAATAAGAACTGATTAAAAAACAATGTTGCCTGTTTCATTTTGGGCCTGTTCCTTATTCATCAGAGGTGAATTGCTTGCAGTTTAACATTCAGACTGGGCCAAGTTAAAAATACATCAAACATCCCCGCCCTCAGACAGGAAAATCTCACTCGCAATATCTTAATTGAAATCCTTATCTTAGTCCAGAGAAAGACAGGGTGAGAGAGAGAGAGAGTGTGAGAGAAAGAGAGAGAGAGGGAGAGGATGAGACGGAGAATAAAAAGAGAGGGAAATGGAGAAATGCAGGGAGAGAGAGGGAGAGGCAGAGATAAGGAAAAAGCTTTCTTTGCGGTTGGCCTGTGTTGGCATGCCATTTGCAGTTAGGTGTCTGATATTTGACGCTTGACATTCACAGGTGTTCTTTTTACCTGAGCGCAAAATGTTCTCTGTGTCTGCGGCAGACTGCGGTAAAAGTTTGCAGAGGCAGCACTGAGAGCAGAGGTCTTCTCACAACCTAATGAGAGACTGCAGGGAATGAGGAAGGAGGAGAGAGAAGAAGAAGAAGAAGAAGAAAGGGAGAGTTTCTTTGCATTAGTGCCTATGAAAGCACAGAGAGTCCTCTGTAGCTGGCAAACCGCTGATAAATTGCCTTAAGCTAAGCTCTAGTCTCACTCTCAGTGTGTGTGCGTGTGTGTAGGTTCTCATCTGCAAGCACAGTTTTCTCTGTTGATGCTAACTCAGAGCAGCACTGTCTGGTTTGATGGCGTTTTCTTCATGTTGGGAAAAGAGACGAAGATGGAACGGAGCTATCGATTCCACTACTCTTATGTCTAAACGCCTACATGTGTGAGACAGCAAAACCTCAGCAAGCCGGGAGAGAAAAGGAAGAGATCATAAGAGATGTGCTTATGTGCCTCAACATACACATTCTGTAACACCTGTGTTGTTTTATGTGTATCTACTGTGCTGCGAAGAAAAAAAAAACACTTTCATTTATTTCCTGTAAAAAACAGTGTTTAAGTACAATTTCTTCATTTTTTAAATGAAAAAAATTGCAAGGGATAATCACGTAAGAGAAAATGACATCTCTTAGTATAATTTCAAATCTAGCTTTATTTTTGTGTGCACCTGTCTTACACCAAACAGTTACAGGTGTGTCCTCCCAATACAGAAAGAGCTACCCACATACACCTCAGCTGCCTTGTACATTTCTTTTTCATGAGCATGTAAAATGAATTAAGTAAAGATTTGTAAGGAGATTAGAGAAAATAATTGGCAAATTGGTCTAAATTTATTATTGGGGTTAAGGAAAATGCAAGCAACTTCTAAGAATAACTTTAGAGATGCATCCTTTCTGCTGAAGTCTCCTGAACAGAACAGAAGCAGTTATAAAGACAAAAGAAGGACTTAGTATTTAGTTGTGGGGACTTCTGTGTAATTTTCTGTTACATAAATATGTTTTACTTGTTAAATATCTGAAAGGTGTATTTCTTCCTGGCCATCCTGCAAGTGTACATCCCAGCTCTGAGGCAGTGCATATATGGTTTTCCGCTCTTTGCAAAAAAAAAGGAGGAGGAAATGACCATTTTTAAGACAGTGGCCATTTTGTGTCCGTACAGCTTTATGTATTTGTGGGTATATGTTTTATGGGCCTGCTGGAGTCATCACAGACTGTTCTGAGCTAGATTTTGGCAATGAACTTCGAGCGAGACACTGATATCTCTACTTTTCACTACTTATCATTCAGTGCAGTGTAATAACAGTTCAATACTGTCCTTTGTGGATGAAAACCTTGCTTCTCTAAAAAATGCTTTTTTTAGGAATACAGAAAACTGTTACCATTTCTTTGAGAGCTAAATATGGCACACAAACATGCATCATTAAAATAACTGTAACTAACTGTATTAAAATTAGCCCACTCCTATGAAAGGTTTGGTTCCAGAATGCATGGATTTTATTTTTTCAAGATATATGTTGTTGGGATCGCAAGACAGTACAAGTAACCTCTTCCCCAACACTCAGCACAGTGCTATCCATTGCGGGTGTCTGTCAACTGATGTATCGGACTTGGCAGTTAGTATTCTACTAAAGATGCAGCTACAAAAGATGTGGTGGTGCTTAATGTGACTCAGAAGAAGCACATGCTCCCAGCATTCGAGGTACTGTATGAACACACGGCCATTCAGCTGGATGGGCTCTCCATGGTCCCTCCAAAGTGCACACACGCTCTGAAAAGCCACTCCCAGGACACTGGGGACACACAGCACATGTGGCAGGGCATCCAGGCTACCATCAACATCTCCAACGGTTTTTGACAGTGAGGAGTCCTTTCCAGATGTGCTAAATCACTTCTACACACAATTAGAGTCATGGAACAACAAGGCAGAAAGGAAGACCACCCCTCCCCCCAATGACCAAGCATTCTGCCTGACCTTTGCTGATGTGAGGAGAACTCGGTGTTAACCCTTGGAATACTGCTGGACCAGACAACAGTCCTGGCCAAATGTTCAGATGATGTGCAGATGTCCTGCCTTATTGTCTACCATCCTGGCACACAATCTCTCGTGATGTGTTCGAAAGACTTGCCATGAGGGATATAAAATCACATCTGGCAAAAAATTCGCACATTATCTCAAATTTTTGACAAATTGCACCATCGCAACCACCTCTCTGTGCAACTGGATGCTTGACTTCCCAACTGGGAGACCTCCAGTCAGTCACTATTGAGAGCAAAAACTCCAGCACCATCAAACTGAACACTGGGGTCCCACAGGGCTCTGTGCTAAGTCCAGTGAAGTTAATGCTGCTGACCCATGACTGTGTGGAAAACCATATCAGGTTCACCCAAAATGTCATTACATTTCACTGTGTTGTGCAGATGTGTTGAAAATAACAGTAACGCCTGCTTGACTTGACTTCACATGTCATTGATTCCAAATGAGTCTCTAATTCCAATTTACTACATATGCTTTTATTTGATCTAGCCCTATCAAATTAACAGTAAGTAGCAGCCTGCTCCATTCATCACTGAGACTACTGATTACTAAAGTCAATGTCTCTGTTTGTTTTTTTGTCCACAGGGTTATCACACACTCCAAGATCTATCTCTATCCAAGCACAGGGAGTCATTATTCTCACATAGTAGGCATTTGGGGTGTTAAATACCAGTGTGCCTCTGTAGCCAGAGAAGAACGGAAGCTCAAAGGGTTTTGACCTTTCTCAGGTTACAAGCTTGCTGGCTTGCGCTGAAGCTGTGGCCTTTTCAGCCTCATCCCACCCCTCTCTCTGACTCACCCCTCTTTCTCACAAAACTGGGCCGGCCTGGCTGGGTTATGCAAGAACAGTACAATGATGCAGAACCTGTCCGAAACAACCAAAAATTTAATCTTGTTTTTAAACATCCTTTTAAAAAAATCTATGTGCACACACTTTGTTTTCATTACCTGCTACTCTGGACGCACTGGAAACATTGGAACTGCACGGAGAAATGAGATGGAAAAAATGGCCTATATAAACCCACATTTTGATTCGACTGTTCTCATTAGTGTTGCATGGCTGCACACCAGAGGTATCCAGTTTAAGAGCACATATGAAACTCACTCAGTTTTTATTTATAAAGATCTAATTTTTGTGTTCACGTAGCACTTAAAACTTTTGGTCACATTTAAGCAATTAATCAAATTTATTGTAAATCGAATATACCACTGGCAAAGTCTTACATAAGCTTTCACTCTAGAAGTGTCCCTGTGTCTTTATGTACATTTATATTAAAATCCTTGTTGCTCCAGTCCATCTGGGTATATCCTTATAAAAAATGCCACATGCATGATCCACGTGCATCACATGTACCAGCTACAAATGAATGAACTTGATTAGCTCTCAGCTGTTCATGATTCGGGGTAAAATGGCCTGATGCATTAACGCTTTTGTAGCCATAGTTAGCTGATGTATATACATATGAAAGCGGCTCAGATCTGATTTGACAGGACCAGATTTTTCACATGGCAGGCCTGTGGCAGGATCAATTAAACAAGGAAACGACTGAGGGAGCTCATTCTTCACGCTTGGAACCGCTTTTGAACTAGGTGCTATATAGGCAACAGGTTAACCTTCTAAGCATTACAGCAAACTAGCACTTGATCGTTCCCATATGAATCTAGCCTGTATCATTAAACACATGCTTGCTGTAAAGGTAAATAGACAACATGACAAATAAATACAGTGCTTAGTTACTATTAGAAAGCCTATCATATATTATAGCACAGCAGTGAAACATTGTTGTATGCAATAAACTGACATTAAGAAAAAAACTTACATAAGCCTTTAATGCCAACTTTGTGGACACAGTTTGGGGAAGAACCTTTTCTATTCCAGCAGGACTGTGTACCAGTGCACAAAGTAAGGTCCATAAAGACATGGCTGGATGGAAGAACTTGACTGACCCGCACAGAGCCCTGATCTCAACCCCATCCAACACCTTTAGGATGAACTAGAACAGAGATTGCTAGCCAGGCCTTCTCATCCAACATCAGTGCCTGAGTTCATAAATGCTCTACAGAATCAATGGACACAAATTCCCACAGTAACACATATTAAAGTCTATGTATTTAAATGCAATATCATTAAAAGTCCCTGCAGGTGGAATGGTCAGGCGTCCCAATACTTTATAAACATTCATGAAGGTACTTACCATGGCACCTTCTGGGCTGAAATGAAATGACATGAAAAAATGACCGTTTCATAATCAATATCACCCCCAAAAATGACACGTGTTAAAATAAGCCCTATAAACACTTTGCCGCAGTTCTTGGAAGTGCATATTCCTGCTGGAATGCTGCATATCTTACAGATAGAGTTGATATGAAAAGCTTTCAATACATAAACAGAAAATGAACCAAACTGAGTGGGGTAGCATATCTAATAAGCTCATATCCAGCAACAACATCCTGGAGGTGCAAACAGCATCCTCAGGTGTAAATCTATGCACTTCTGAAATGGACAGTTTAAAGGGAATGCTATCTTGCAGGACAAAATAGGAATGCAAAACTGATAAGGAATAGTTTTTCAAGTCAAACAGCACTGACAAAGTCAGATCTGTGTCACATTTAGGCAAAATAAATCCACTTTGCGCCACTTCAGCCTGGGAATGTGAATGTAACTTCCGTGTGCATCCTTACAAAACCATGGGAAGAAGTGGAAAAGAAAGAAATAAGGAAAATAAGAACACTCCAAAGTATGTGTGTGTGTGTGTGTGTGTGTGTGTGTGTGTGTGTGTATATGTGTGCGCACATGGTGGTATCTGTGTGCCAGTGTAGCGTGTAATAGAGAGCAGTTTGAAATTAATTGAGAAACAGACACGACACTGCAGCACGTTCCTCAGTGTCCCACAAGCACAGCACATTTCCCCAGTCCAGTTTGAGCACACACCACAAATTCTTGGGCCCGGCTGGCTGTGGGATCGTCCGGCCCTGGAAAAGTCACCCTCTGAGGCCTGATGCCTGTTTGAAAGCACTAACAGAAGAAGTCAAATTCAATGCAGTCAAAGTATTTAACATCCACCCCTCTGCTGCTGTGCAGTCCACTTCGTTACGGAGGATTTAAGGAAAGGGTCAGGGTGCCTCCCTGTGGTCAGGAATACAACTGCACTCCCAGGGCTTTCATCTGAACTACAGAAGCTGTGAGTCACCAGTGAGCAGTAATGAAACTGACTGTGAGCTCCAGCTCCACACACACACACACACACACACACACACACACCCACACACACACAAACACACACACACACACCCACACACACACACACACATGCTCACACAATTCCTATGAAAGTCATTTACACTTCAAAGGCCTGCCCTGCATGTGTGCATCCGCATTTAAGCACACATACACAAACACATACTCACACACATTCGCACACATACACACAAACTAACCAACTCCACGCTGCATGGAAGCTTCCTCTCCTGCTACTCCTCTCACTGCAAGATATTACACACACACACATACATACACAAACACACACACAGCCGCTGGTCTGCACCTCTCCCTATCACACATACACAAACACACAGAGACACATTTACATCACATTTCCTTTTGGCAGTATCAAAAATAAGACAGCAGGGTTTAGATTGCAATGGACCAAGCTTGTTGTGTGTGTGTGTGTGTGTGCGTGTGTGTGTGGGGGGTGTTCATTTAAGAATAAATATCTAGTCAAGTGAAGTTTATTTATATAGCACGTCATTATAAACAACAGTAATTCAATGTGATTTACACAAATAGAAAAAAAAAAGATTAATTGATTACTAGGGTTGCGAGTACCTGGAGCCTATCCCAGGGTCTACGAGTGTGAGGCAGGGACTCACCCTGGACAAAGCTGAAATTAAAGATTTTCATGGAGATTTATACATTTCCATATGTATGCAACCAGCCCAGACATGTCCAGAGTTTTGTGTCCTTATTTTGGCACCAGAGTTAAGATTCTGATATCTCTGCCTTTGCGTCTTTTACTGTAAATTGGTCTTAGAAACAAATGGAAAAAATCACAAGATCTATGAACCCGGGAGAACTTTGAGGAAAGTCTCCGCCCACAAGTGGGTGGGGATAACCCGCAGAGGGAGGGAGTCCGGAGAGCAAAAGAGCAGCGAGCAAAAGGGCGGTCTTAGATTGTTTTAGTCTGCTTTACATCGTTTTTAATTGCTGAAATCAGATTTTACTAATGCATTTTGAATTCTATGGGTTAACAAAGTGTCTGGAGAAGTATATTCTCATTACAGAATTGTAGTTACAAGACCAGTAACAAGTAACCCTGTGTCCTCAGTGTTGAATGAGGCTTTCTCATTCCCACAAACACAAGTCTGCTCTAATAGATTCACAGTTGAAAGTTGAGGGCAAGAGACCTCGCGGGCACTAAGTTTGAAAGAGACTTGTGCGACGTGCATATTCTGCCTGTGCTGTACCTGGCAAGATTATCTTATCACTCATACTCTTCTTTTTGTTGTTGTTTTTAAGAGCTAATTGTCTCATCTACAGTGGCTCCATATAGTTTATAGACATAATGACCTCATAAAAAAAGAGTTTAAACTTGCACCTGAATGCAGTGCACCATGTTTGTCACTATGTATGTTTGCTGGAAACACACCCAGACTGGTCTTCACCTTAATCTCAAGGAATTTTAAGCAACAGACCACTGCTGAGGGTATCAGTGCAGCCCCTGGGTGTTAAAAGAGTACAGACCTTTTAGGAAAGATTACCAGCACCGGAAGTTTAACAAAATGTCCTAAGAGACACTATATATTCAGATTCCCCCTTATTTCCGGTGAAGGGCGATCTTAATGTTTCAACATACCAAGACAATTTGGACAATGTCATGCTTCCAAGTTTGTAGACACAGTTTGGGAAGATCCTTTTCTATTCCAGCATGACTGTGCCCTACAGAGTCCTAACGTCAACCCCATCCAGCACCTTTGAGATGAACTGGAACGGAGATTGCGAGCCAGGCCTTCTCACCCAACATCAGTGCCTGACCTCATAAATGCTCTACAGAATGAATGGGCACAAATTCCCACAGAAAATCTTGTGGAAAGCCTTCTAAGAAGAGTGGAAGCTGCTATAGCTGTTAAAGAGGGACTAACTCCATATTAAAGTCTATGTATTTGCATGCAATATCAATAAAGTCCCTGTTGATGTAATGGCCAGGTGTCTCAAAACTTTTGTACATATCATGTATGCAATCTCATTAGATTAGACCGTAGGGACCACAGCTTGCTAATTATCTACTTTAATTTTAGTATGGGCTGCAAAACAACCAATGTTTATGATTACCTGCTTACCAAGATGCTGAATATAAGCCTAAATGTAAGCCACCTTTAGATATTTACATTTTATTCAGTTCCACTAAACATCAGTATACATCAGAGATTACAGTCCCTTTTTACTCTATACAATAAACACTGTGCAAAATCGAAAGCTCTGCTCAAATGAAAGAGTGAGAGACTTTGCTGGTCTTGTTCTGCAGCGTATGGCTCAAGGGAATACATCTGGCAAAAAATCAAATTTACATAATTTTCCATTTACCCCAGATGTGGTTGATCAGGCAGGACATGACTGGACGCCAAATTTTGCTTCCTTAGTCTCGTGCTGGAGCTAAGAAGCTAATGCTGCTAACTAACAATGGAAGGAAATAATCACCCAAATAGCCCAAATTGTGTCCATAATAATATATCTTTCTTTCAGCCTTCTCAAACTCATCCAGACGTTTATGGTGAACGTGGTTCGGACTAGATCTAGGATAAGTGGAAAAAAACTGTGAACGTAATTTTTCACAAAACTATTCCTGGAAGTGGACAATAAACTGGATTACTAGATACAAATAGGCACAGATTAAGTTTAGCCTTTTTACTGAACTGGCAATTCATTAGTAGGCAATTTGCATAGCAATGATTTATTTTCACCTTAATTAATAAATTACACGTAAAGTTAAACTTTGTTAATGTCTGCTTATGCAGTTATTTACAATGAAAGTCAACAATAAAAAATTCAAATGAAGCCTGTTTAAAGGCAGGGAGACACTGGGAATATTTGGTCCTTCCCTAATAAAAGCGGTGTGCAGGGTGCTCTGCTTGCTTCATGATTCTGTATACCCCTACCCCTGAAAGCACCAAAACAAACACACACACACACAAACACATTGCATGTGCATGGCCCCTGTGGGAATTTCTTCTCCCTGTCTCAAGCAGCTCCATGTTAACAAAATGCAATTAAACACCGGCTGCTCCCAGGTATTGATCATATCTGTCTCTGAGTGCATGTAGAACAACAGCACCAATATTCAGTTAACAATCCCCACACTACCATAAACCCTCTTTGGCTCCCAATCTCTGTCTAAGTCTCTCTCTCTCTCCCTTACTCACTCACTCAGTGTGCGTGGAACACCAGTTAACAACCCCCACACAGCCGTAAAACCCACCCTGGCCGCCGGAAATCGCTCTGATCCATATCTGATCAACTCAATCACTGCCAGACCTTAAAACCCAGCAGATTTTGCCGATAGTGAGAGTTAATGGAACACAAAGGAGGCAGGGAGTGATCTGTAAAGGTGTTAAACTAAAGCAAAGACGCAGACAAAGTCTCTGTCCCTTATCTGAGCCTTATCTGGACTGGAATTTAGGGCAAAGCACTAATGACTGTGTCAGTGATCGCCTACGACATGAGCTTAATGTTGGTAAAGCATATCTGATTCTTTTGTAATCTTGGCTTAAATGAAACTGATTAAGCTGAAATTATGACCCTAAATGTGACTAATCAAGTCATCGTTTGAATGTTAAAAGGACACTGTTTAGACATATAGATTGTAACCAAAAAACAGTCTTCAAAACAAACACCAGGGGCAGCTGGAATAGAGGAAAGAGCAGCAGAGAATTTGTGTAAGACTCCATGAATCGAGTTGTTCCTCAGATATGAGGGTCAGGTGTGGATTGATTCTGTCCATTTACTGACCTTTAAGACAGGCCAGTGATCAAAGAGCAGGAGAGATGGAAAGATAGAGAGGTAGAAAGGAGGGAGGGAGAGAAAATGGTGACACACCAGGGAGACACACGTCTGTGCAGCTTATATATTTAGGACTGTTTGTTGCACACCCATTCAAAATAACATGACAACATATACCAGTCAGCTGTAGCATTCAAACCACTACCCTAAAACTGTGTAGGTTCCTCTCGTGCCGCCAAAACAGCTTTGACTCATTAAAGGATGGATTCCACAAGACCTCAGAAGGTGTGCTATGGTATCTGCACCAACAAAACATAGTAGCAGATTCTTTATCCCTTAGAACTCTGAGTGTATTAGTAAAATCTGATTTCAACCAATAAAAATAGTCTAAAACTGGTGTTTGCTGCTCTTTCTCTCGCCATGCTGCCGCTCAGCCGCTCTCTGGACTCCCTCCGGCTGCGGTTTTCCCCACACACTTGTGCGCGGAGACTATCCTGAAAGTTCTCTCGCGTTCAAAGATCTTGTGTTTTTCCCCATTTGTTTCTAAGACCTAAAATGAAAGAAATTTGGGCATTTTTGTTCTTTATCTTCATTTGAGTGTGATGTCAGGGATGTCGGTGGAGTAGCGGTTCAGTATGACGTCTTGACACCTCGAGCATCAACACAAATAGGGGGAATTTTTGTTCTTCATGGGCATTTCCGTGGTTCTGTGTAACATAGGAACACCAAGCATCAATACAAACCAGGAGAACTTCTATAAAAGGGGTTGTTTTGTCATATGATGACAGTTTACCATTTGTTGTGCTTCTGGCATGGATCTGCTTGCTTTCTAAGGGTTAAGTCCTGTAAGTTGAACGATGGGGCTTGCATGGATCAGACAAGTTTGCCCAGCACATCTCAAAGATACATGATCGGATTGAGAGCCAAGGAGTTTGGATGCCAAGTCAACACCTTGAACTCCTTGCTATGTTCCTTAAACCATTCTTGAACATCATTTATACTGTGACAGTCTGCATTGTACTACTTAAGGAGGTCACGTCCTTTATGGAATATCATTGTCACGAAGGGATGTACTTGATCTGTAACAATGTTGGGGTAGGTGGTACATGTGACATCCACACTAATACCAAGACCCAATGTTTCCCAGCAGATCACTGCCCAGAGCATCACACTACCTACACTCACTTGCCTTCTTCCCATAGTGCATCCTGGGGCCTTCTCTTCCCCAGGTAAGCAACACACTCGCAACAGGTCATCCACATGATGTAAAAGGAAACATGATACACCAGACCAGGCCATCTTCTTTTGTTTGATTTCAGATCTCCTCTCGCTATCTTTCAAAGCTTCATCTCGCCATTCAGGTCTAGTTTATTTGTCTCTCCATATGACCTTTTACATTGTCACTTCATAAACTTCTCTGCATTAATGGTATTGTCTGTCTGTTTCTAAGGATAGGGAAAGAGATAGACATGCAGTTTATGGATTATTAAGTTCTTCTTATGAAATGAATCTGCATGTTAGGTTGTTATGAGAGTGAAGAACTGAAGTGTGAGTCTTGTGGTTTTAATAACCATGTTTTGTTCGCATGTTTGTTTTTTTGTTTAGTTTTTTTTTTTTTTCCTGCAGTTAAGGTGTGGATTTAACGAAAATGAACAGACCTTAGATCAGATCAGTGCAGCAGCTAACAAAAAGGTCAGCTGAACTCACTTCTACTCACCCTCACTGCTTCATCCCACTTTCCACTCTCATTTTATATCTGTATATACAGTGTTTTTTTTGTTTGTTTTTTTTGCACTTAATACATCAGTTCTGGCTTTTCATTCCACTACTGTTGAATTTTAGTGTCTTCATTCAATGTCAAATAAAATTCTGTCCAACCTTTGATCATGTCCATTTCACAAGGCAACATGAAGTGCAGCCATGCTATAATGTCTATACTTTTAAAAAATAATTCTAACTTATTTAGAATATTCAGATATTCACTCATTCTAATGGTTTTCTCTCTTATCCTGCACCTGCTTTAAACTGCATTGCTATGAAGTTGCTTCTCCACTTTTGTCTCATTTCACATTCTCCTCCATTCTCTCCCATTCATCTTGCAGTCTAGTCACTGGTACATAGAGCTAATGTATTCAATTAATCATATAACTGCATCGAGGCAGCACACATTGGTTTCCAAAACATTCTGTGTGTGTGTGTGCGTGTGTTTATTTGTTTGTTTAATGACTCGAGCTTTTGACCTCCTTTGGCTCTATTTGCTGTAACTTTGGGTTTGCTGAGTTCCATTCGAGTGCAGACTGTATACATGTATAT
>JBBPCX010068126.1:0-12526 GCA_037974365.1 Hydrocynus forskahlii | reverse complement strand
GGATGAATACAGGAGTGTAGTGAACTTAACCATTTACAGCTAAACATCACAAAGGGACTGGTAGTGGACTTTAGGAGCTAGCTCCTCCTCCCCTGTCACCATCAGAGAGACTGATGTTGAGGTGGTTGAGGACCACAGGTACATAGGAGTATACACTGACAGCAAACTGGACTGGCCCAGGAACACAAACATTTTAAGTGTAGCCTATAGATATGATTGAAGTATTTGGTATTCTCCTGGGCTCGTTCCGTTAGTGTGTTGGTATTAGGGGGCACTAGGACCCAGCAGGAATGCGGTTAGGTTGGCGCGCACGGAGACCGATATATGTCGTAGTACTGCTAGTGGTGCGAGCCCAGCTGTTGTGGAGTATAAGTAAGCTGAGCTGAGACAAAGTTTAAAACAAACTGATTAAACAAACTGAACAGAAGGTAACGCTGTAGGTTTTCTTTCTTTCACATACGTGGTTTAAAGAATTGTGCCTATTTACTGCTTATGTTAGTTTTTTGTGCAGCTATATTTTAAGGATATTGAGCTGTGATTTTATTGTTTTGTTCTTTTTTTTAAGATGGAATCTTTGTCTGCCACTTCTAGGAATGCGTGGATGGTGCTAGACGGCAGGCTCCTGTGGCTGGGAGCACTACAACTTAAAGGTAAGGGGATGACTGTTTTTCCCAGGCTAAAGCTTTTTAAATTTAGGGCTGTTTGGTGTCAGGAACTCTACTCCCAAAGCTTTTGGTCCTTTGGGTCAAAAGCCAATACAGGTCTGTGCAATAGCAGCTAATGTGCTTTGCCCGTAGGTGTGCATTGGCAGCTAAGCTCATTAGACTAAGCTATTAATGGTAAATGAGGAGGTGTGTTTCCAACTCGCCTTTTCACTGAGGGGTTGTACCCTTCTTGAGTGTGTGGTGTGAATTATTTTGGTGTGCCACTTTGGGGGCAGCCCCCTTTAAGTTGGTGTTTATTTTGTTTTATTTGTTTGTTTATTTCCTGTGAAACATTTGTGTGATGTGCCTAGTTGGTGACACTACCTCCTTGGTGCCTAAATACTATTATGCTGTATAGATATTATGCTGGTGTGCTGTTAAGGTCATACTGAATTTCTCTAGACCCCTTTCTTCACACCGTATCCTGATTGTCTATATTGACAGCCTGTTGTATAGTTAACATCTGCTGCTACTGTATACTGGAATGAGACTCTGTTTAGGTGGGCTGGAGTAGAAGTTGACTATTTTTTGGTCAAAGAAATAATTAGTTGATCACCAACTCTGCACCAAGCTGAACTGTACAAATTGTGTGGGTTTTAGATTGTGTATAATAAATGAATATTTGAATTTGCAACAGCTGTGTCCTATATGGTGTCCAGTGGGGAAACCAGTTGTAGACTATAACAGGAGGGCTCTCTCACCCTTATAATTTGGAGTGGCGTAGTCACTATCTATTTAATGTAGTAGAGGCCATATCAGGAAAGGGCAGAGTTGGCTTTACCTACAGAGGAGGCTCAGGTTTTCAATGTCTGTAGGACAACTTTGATTATGTTCTCTCACTCTTGTAGAAAGTGTAGTGTTTTTGCAGCTGTGTGCTGGGTTGAACAAGCTGATCAAAAAGGCTGTTTCTGCTCTGGGTGTCAAACTGGAGACCCTGGCAGAGGTGAGGAGAATGCTGAAGAAGCTGCTCTGAATCATGGACAATCCCTTCCATCCCATGCACACCTCCTTGAGAGACCTTTGGAGCACACACAGCAAAATACTCATTGTTGTGTTCTGAATCGGATTTGTGCATGACTTAACTGTTTAGTTTTTGAATAGACTGAATGTTATTGAATTTTAATCTCATTCCATCTTCATCTGCTGCTATTTTATGGCATTTTTGTATTGCATTAACACTAAGTAACTTCCAGTGTGCTGTACCAGCAGATCAGTAGTGCAATAATTTGCTCTACTGATCTGCTGGTACAGAACACTAAATCTTACACACAGTAGTGAGTTACAATGTTATTTCGTTGCACTGTGTTTTTGTTGTTGCACTATTGTTTATTGACTTTTTTCTATTGTCTTCATATCTTAATTTTTCTTGTTGCATTGAAGATGCTAATGACAAAAGATAAATTAAGTTCTTTATAATTTCTTGTCTTTTTGGCCGAAGCACGTGCTAGCCATTATCCTTTCTACATTGGTTTTAATCAAATGACAGTCCTAGTTAGTGTGACACTTGAAATTGAACTGAAAATTGGACATGTATAAAAAAATACATCATCAACAAAAGGGCAAAACTGGACCAAACTTATCAGTCATCTCTAAGCATTAGTCTGGCTTTAAAAAAAAAAAAAAATTATCTACCAATATGATTTCAATATCATTGTGCAGCCCTAGGAATAATGCTTAAATTAAAAGTAATTTTCGTGCATATATTGTGACCAGTTAATATTATGTGAAAGACAGCTGGTATATTCAAATTGGGGAAAAAGAGCAAAATATAAAGGTTTTGAAATGATGGCCGTGAACCTATCCATTACACATACAAGTCTTATGCACCTTTAATGATTCTTCCTCTTATACAGACCCCTGCATCAGTCAAGATTTGCCTTCAGGCCATTTGTAGATTTTATACAAGATTTAAGACTGCATATAGAGAAGAGTGAACTTCATTTATTCTCTACTGTTTTTTAATGGCCATCTGTGTATAGTAGGCACACACCCTTGCTCTGCAACTTTCTAGAAAGATGAGAAGAATGGACCTCAAATCTTATGGTTTGGCATTTTCCCTCACCACTGTCTAGCTGAAGGAAAATGGGAAATATAATCCTGGAACATGTGCATACTGTAGCAGATGAGGACATGACACTGCAGAAAGATAAGGCCATCAAATTCACAATGTTCATAACAGAGAGGGTGCAGAGAGCCATATGGTTTTTGACAGGTACATCAAAAAATCTGCTGAGGTAAGTCATCATTGGCTTTTAACAGCTAATCATTATTTATATGTATTAATTTGTATTATTTTTACATTTTTTCCGAACACTTTTTGTTTGAAATTTTTTATCAAATGTCGTCAATAGTGTATAAAACAATACTGACATGCACATTTTACACAGACACACAGAAAAAAATATATACTGTCTTTTATTTTTTCCATGGCTGTATAATTTAAAGGACCTAAATTATGCTTAACAATATGGAGGAAAAATGCCTTTTAAAGGATAATCTTTATATGGCCACTACCCATAAGTTCTAAAGCATGTTTTATTGGACTCTCAGAACCTTGACCAATAGATTGTTATGAAGTGATCATTCAACATAGGCTTGTTAATTAGCCATTTTAAAACAGAAAAAGAAGTAGTAAGAGTTCACCATGGCAAGAGAGGAAACCAGACTGAGTACCACGCATCCATCCACTATCTAACCCCCTCTAGTTTAACCAGAGCCATTCACACCTAGGGGCAATTTAACATCTTAAGTTTACCTGATGTGCATGTCTTTAGAAACTGGAGCACCCAGTGGAAGCACAAATGGACTTGTGGAGAACATGTAAACTCCACACAGAAAGGACACTCGGCTACCCTTGCTGAAAACTGAGCCTAGGACAGGCTAACCACTGTGCCACTGTGCTGCCTCGTGCAGGTAATGTGTTCAGTAAATCACTCAATCATTTTAATTTTAATACATTTTGAATTTATTTCCGATAATAATTTGAAGATGTAGTAATAAAACACGTAGATGATAAATAAAAAAGACAACAAAAGCCTGATGTAGAACTGATACATGAAAATCATCTATAGCTGCATTCTTTATTCTGGACTCATTTCATTTTCTTTTTTGAGGGGTACACTAGCTCCTCAGTGGGGTTGAGCTTTCATAAGGTCACCAAGCAGCAAGGTCTTCTCAGCATGTCTTCAATGAAAATCATCAACATGCAAATGAGGTTTGAGTTCTATTTGGAAACAATTTAAAACAATTTAGAATTGTTTAAGCTCTTCGGTTGATCTGTAGGAAGGCATGCACTGGCCAGAGAAGAGAGACCCTATAGCTCATGTTAGAGTTTCTTGTGTCTTTACAAATAAAACCTGATAATATTGTCACACACATGGGTCATGTGACATGTAGGAGGAACCGGAAATGAGCGTGTCACATGGTATATAAGGCCTAGGTAAGCGGGCGGTATTTGCACATTGAGTCGTCACCTTCAAGCCAGCAATCATCTCTTCTTGGGACTGTGAGTACTCACAATCATACAGAGTGTGTGACTCCAGTGGGAATCTTTACTCTGTGTAGAGCACTCTTAGAACAACATACTCTCTTGTGCTACCCCATGACTGGGTTTATCATTCATGCTACATGGGTGATACGGTAGTGTTCTTTAATTCTGTGATAAATATATACAGTTCATATAGTGCTGCTGTTCATGTAGCTTCAACCATCTGATTTTACTGTGCTGGAGACGCAAATTAATCAGATGGTCCAGTGGTCAAGAGTAGTCCAATAGCCTTATAGCTGCCCATACTTGACATGGAATCTAACCAGACAAACTCATGAAAAGTCCATCCCAGTCCTGGAGGATGACAGGACATAAAACAGATGGTCTGTGCCAATAATGAGTTCCCTTTTGATAATCTTATGACCTAAGGAAAAATTGCTGGCAACTATAACAGCCATTTATCACTTAAAGGGGTGTTAAGGTGTTCCAATTTGAGCTGCATCAAGCACTAGCTGTTCCAATATATTCTCGATGTCATAACAAAATTTTGGCCCATGTTGGCAATTCTACAATTCTACAAAAAACAACTTTAAAAAAGTGAGATCAGATATCAACATTTGTTCTTAAACTCGGGGAATAGCAACAGCTTGATACTGTAAGGGTGAATACATCTGTAAGGACTGGGACAGAATTAGGGGTGATGACCCAGCCAGAGGCTCCAGACAGCCCTCTGCAGATCACAGCTCCAGGCCCCTAGGGCGGAGATCTAGTTCACCTGAATACTAGACGTCCTGGGACTATATATAGGCCTGCAGGACTATCCACCAGTACAAAGTATACTAGCCCTATCTAGTTACTGAGCGTTCTCCTTTGCATTCTGGACTGTATTCTTCCCTTGTGTTTCTTTGACCCGTTTCTGGACTGTGAATTTACCTTTTTGCCTTCTGGACTTAACTTTGGTTGCCTTTGTACTGATTTTCTGGTTTTGGACTCTTTGCTACGTTTTTGGATTTTGGCATTCTGGTTTTGTGGATTTTGTGCTTCATTAAAACTTTCCATTTTGTTTTATTCTACATTTGGGTCCTTTTCTGTAATCGTAACAACATCTTCTAGTAAATCTAGTAAAAGTCTAGAAATACAGCAGATGCAATACTTTAGAGAGAAGGATGAAAGAAAGAAGTCACAATGTTACTGAGCTTGGACCATGTGGATATATCTAATACAGTTACTGAACTGAAACCACTTAGCATAGAAAACCAAGAGGGACATAAACAGAGGATTTGAAAAAATAGATGACAAAACTTAAGACCCAAACCATGGCAGCTGAAGAGTGCCTCAGTATTTATGGAAGACTCGGGCAAGACGGAGCTCTCCACTACCAACACTCACAGTTAGATGTGAGGATTTACAAAACAGTGGCACAACAATCTGAGAATTCTTTAAAAAGAAAGATATCAGGGCAAAATGCCTGTCCCCAGCACAGTTAAGTGTCAGCCTGAAGACCGGTGAGAAGACCTTCACTGTCTTGATGGATGCCCTACCAACAATGCATGAGCTTGACATTAAACTACATATTGAAGAATGGGTCAAAGTGGACCAAGACTTGTGAAGAATGGGATGGCAGTCAAAAGGCAGAAGGAAACGTTAAGACAGGCCCAGCAATATGGCCTATGGAGGATGTTAAAGCTTTCTTGAAAGAGGTGACAGAATGTGTCAAAAATAAAACGTGATTACCCATCAGATTATTATAGCAGACACTACATTCATGGACCCAATTTTGCATATCCAGAATTTAAGAATGTACAATTCAGCATATTTTGGTTGGTTAGGATATGTTAAGATAAACTTAATATGTGCATCTAACAATAATGCTGTTTTTTCATTATTCAATTATTTTTGCTGAGGACTGTTTTTTTTACTTTAATTTTCTTTTAAAGGGTACATATTATGCAAAATTTACTTTTTGCATCCTTTTGTATTTCCAGTTGGGTCTCTACTGCTCCTATAAACACTCCAAGTGTGAAAAAAAAACATCCATCCGTTTTCTGTGAGTCAACTGAAAGATTTTGGTGTCAGGGATCATATGTTTCTATGAGCTGTTCGGACGGCTCCCTAATCCTGACGTCAGGATAAGGAAATTTGCATAGAATCACCCCTCGTCTGTCGAGCCCCCACCCACTAGATTAGTTGGAGATCCGCCATTTTTGTCTGCTGGTTTTACGAGCTTGCATAAGACGCCGAGCGCCAGTCACACATGAAGCATTGTGTTCATCTTGCTCTGGGTCTAACTCGGGGTCGAACATATAGGGCTGGATAGAGCCTCTATTTTCTGTCATTTTCACGTGTGGTAAACACGCAGCTTAAGCATGGGATGGGTGGGGCGTGGCCAGCAACATCTTATTTGCATAAAAGTGACAGAGCCCTTAAATGGCTCATTTTGAAAGGGACTGAAACTGTCAAGAAAAATAAAGGCAGCCCTGGAAAGGTGGGGTTGAGCTTGGTGGATGTCTAGTGATCTCACCATCCTAGGGAGAAGGACTTCACATTTATGTCACTAGTACGTGGGAGCTACCCTAGAATAGGTTAATTTTATAGCAAAGGCAGATTTATATAGAGAAGTATACTGCAAGATTGAACCTATTACCATTTCAGGTCAAGAGCCCCTTACCTTAAAGCTAGTTCTATATTAAAATTTAAAATAAAAAATAATAGGGTCTTTGTAATGTATCAGTCTTTGTCATGGTCATATCTCAGATGCCACACCCCTGCTCATCACAGTCTCCAGAATACTGAGCCTGTGCATTCGTCAACACCCCCTTCCTATCACTTTTATTTTAGGGCAGTCCATTAATTTAGTGCAATTGTACCTCACTAAGCCCGTCTCGACCCAGAGTCCTTTGTCTACTTAGCGTTGTCTGTATAAGTCCCAGTGTGATCATTATAATATTAAGTGGAACATAAAAGGCAACTGCTGTTTTCAGAACTAGAGTTTCACAGTGAATATGTTGTCTCAGGGAATATTTTTGATAAGTTTTATCTAAAAACGTAATCATCCTCCACAATGTTCATGTAGGTCTTCACTGAATCGCCATTTACGGGCATTTACCCCATGTTTGGATAGAGTTAGAGGAGCCAGTCTCACACTGTTTTGTACGATTTAAGGGGAGACAGTGAGTGAGTTAAAGCAATGAAGGGGTATACTAGGTCTGCTGCAACAATACATAGGTAAGTTGTGTAAAGTAACCTCCACAGGAATGCTAGGATCCAAAGTTTCCCAGTAAAATATTGCCCAAAGTCTTACACTGTCTCCACTGGCTTGCCTCCAAGATGGCCTCCTCCATTAGTGATAATTGCTGATAATTACTGGCAGCTATGTAGTGGTGTGTGTGTGGGCTGGGGATTGGTGCACTGGGAGGTGTAAAGGTGTAAAGAGTATTTTTTTAAGGTTTCCTCTGCCAGAGTGTGGAGGCAAGAGCAAAGTCAGTATGGTGGGATGACATACATAAATGTGGGACATCCTCGACGAATGGAGCAGAGAATGCAGAGCAGAGGAGCACTTGTGCAATGCAGGGGACGTGACGCCAACGGGACTCAACTGGTCTGTGATGGTGGTCCTTATATTGGATTCTTTTGGCAGATCTTCAAGTGCGTGGCATTCAGGTACCAGCAAAGAGGTTTAAAATGGTTAGGAATGGCTGTTTGTTGTCACGTAGAGCATTACTAGGCATAAATGTTCTTGTTGCATGTTGGGAAGAACTTTTTCAACTGGGGAAAAGCTCTATTAGGGCCCTGAGGACTGCGGAGGGCAGAGGCTGGGAGCAGGTGCTTACCAGCTGCCAACGCATCAGAGCTGCTGCTGCCCAGCAGAAGCAGACTCACACTGCTTGGGTCACCTGCCATTATGCCGTTACCATCCCGGCCTATAGTGAGGCACTAGTGTGGGCAAGATTATCAACCTGTGTGCTTGTAGAACCTCATGAGGAGTGCAAAGGCGTGGATGTAGTACGGGTCCGCACAAAGCTGCAAGTTGGGAGACTTCCAGTACATGTTTGTAAACTTTAGCTGTACTAAGTGCTCCTCCATCGACACCAGAAACTTGCTCAAGTTGCAGCTGTGGATCCCATCCAGGTGGTAGATGGTTCAGAAGTTTATGGAGGTGAGTCCAAGAGACATCGAGGTGGGCATTGTTCAGTTGGGATGGAGGATGGCGTGACTGAGGAGGTGCTTAAACACCTGCGGTCTGAGTTCTTACAAGGAGAAGGCCTCGACACAGCCAGCAGATGGAGCTACAGCGATTTTTGACCCAGTGGCAAGCTGTATTCTCCTCTCACCATATGAGAGAGGTACAGACCTGTTCCCACCACTGTCTTTATTTGAAGGTATGCTAGAGGGGGGGTGATTTGTGAAAGTAGTAGCCCCCTGGTCCAGAAGAAGAATGGCACTTGGATGTTTTGTGTGGACTATCACAAACTCAATAATTTGACTAAAAAGGATGCCTTCCCCCGCCCCAGGACTGAGCACTCTCTGAACCATTTAAGCCAGGCTGAGTGGTATTCCACTTTAGATTTAGTGAGTGGGTATTGGCAGGTCCGAGTTGAAGACGGAGATAAAGAAACAACCGCCTTAACCTCTCCTTATGTCCTGTTCGAGTGGGATTGTATGCCGTTCAGATTGTGCAATGCACCTGTGACCTTCCAGAGACTTATGCAGCAATATCTGGGGGCAGTTGGCTGACTCAACACTGGTGTATTTGGATGATGTGATTGTCTTTTCTGTTGACTTTGCAGGCGATTTGTGTCACCTAGAGGAAGATTTCCAGTCCCTGCAGAGTCCCCATGGACTCTGAGAAAGTGTCTGCTGTGCAGCAGTGGCAACAACCCAAAACGGTGAGGCAAGTTTGAGCTTTTCAGGGGTTTGTGGGGTACTACAGGTGATTTATTAAAGACTTCACTAAGATCGCCTAACTTCTTAATGGGCTGCTAATGGGTACTGGGCATAGTGGCTGGTGGGTGTCACCCCAATTGAATGGAGTGCTGAGTGTGAAGTTGCACAGACAAAACGAGAATTGCTGTAAGTGCCTACTTTAGCTTATGCCAACTTCACCCAGCCTTTTATTTTATATACGAATGCAAGCCATAATGGTTTGGGGGCTGTGTTGTCCCAGAAACAAGATGGGGCAGGGCATATGATTGTCTACACCAGTAGAAGCTTACACCCAAAATGCAGAATGAAATGACTCCAATAATAGTTCTTTTATGGTTGAATGTTTAGCACTGAAATGGGCAATTTGTGAGAAGTTTAAAGATCTCTGGGGGGCACAAGTACCTGTGATCACTGATAATAACCCACTGGATCATTTAAAGACTGCAAAACTTGGGGCTATAGAGCAAAGGTGGGTGGCACAGTTGGCCAACTCCTTAGAAATCATTCTGATTAACTGCTGCGTTTGCGCCTTTGATTATACTGTCCAGATGAATTTGAACTGTACTGTCCTGGTAAGAAAAGAAGAGGTCTCTGCATTTACATTAATAATGACTGGTGCTCACAAAGCCATGTTACTCACAAATAATGTTCCCCCAATCTTGAGGCATTAACTGTCATCTGCCGCCCTTTTTACTTACCTAGGGAGCTAACTGTTGTCTCCATTACAGCTGTGTATAGCACCCCAGACGCTAATGTGGACGTAGCTCTAAGCTATCTTCATGGATGCATTAGCAAACAACAACAAACCCAGCCAGACGGGGTACTGTTCTCCCTAAATTCACCCAATATGTGAAATGTGCCACCAGGGAGAGCAACACCCTTGACCATGTTTACTGTAATATTAAGAATGCATATAAAACAGAGCCACACCCTCACATTGGCCAGTCTGACCACCTCTCGCTGCACCTCGTACCAAAAACATCTGCCAGTTAAAACCCAAATGACTTTAGGCTGGTGGCATTAACAATGAAGTGCCTGGAAAAGCTGGTTGCCCAGCACATCAAAGACTACCTACCTCTATCATTTGACACCCATGTTAGCCTACAGGGCAAACTGTTCCACCGAGGACGCCATCGCCATCACCCTCCATGCAATGCTGAGCCATCTTGACCACCCGGGTAACTATGCAAGACTGCTCTTCATAGATTTCAGCTCAGCCTTCAATACAATAAACCCGGACATTCGGACCTACGCCCCCCCCTCCACCTGTGCCTGGATTAAAGACTTCCTCTCCAATAGGCCACAACAAGTGAGACTCGGTCAACCTCATCATAAAGTTTGCAGATGATACCACAGTGGTTGGTCTCATTTCAGGGGGCGATGAGACACCATACAGAGATGAGGTGCAGTCACTTGCATCTTGGTGTGCATCAAACAATTTACTTCTCAGTACAATAAATACCGAGGAAATCATCATAGACTTCAATTGCAAACGCACTGCCCATGCCCCACTAAACCTCAATGGGGACTACATTGAGAGGGTGGCGTCATTTAAATTCCTAGGGCCACCAACACTAAAGCAATAACCAAGAAGGCACAGCAGCGTCTGCACTTCCTGAGAATTCTCAGGAAAAACCATCTGGAACAGAAACTGCTGGTGTCCTTCTACCAGTCAGTCATCGAAAGCATACTTACCTTCAGCATCACAGTTTGGTATGCGAGATGCTCAGCAGCAGACAGGAAGGCCCTGCAGAGGGTTACTAACACAGCCCAGAAGACCATAGGCCACCCTCTGCCCTCCCTGGAAGAGCTCGCCGACTCCCGCTGCCTCTCCAGGTCCAGGTCCATTCTCAAAGACTCTGCCCACCCAGCCCACCACCTGTTCAACCTGCTTCCCTCCGGCAGGCGGGTCAGGTCAATACACGCTCGGCCTACAAGACTTTCCAACAGCTTTTTTCCCTGGGCCATACGTTCACTTAACAAAGGTAAAATCCCTCTGCAGACATTGGCCACCCCAACCTCCACCGTGTGCTATGATTAACTGTGCCTCTGGACATTGTATTTGAGCACTTTATCCTCATCACTTTGGCACTTTATCACTAGGCACTTATAGTCTGATGCCGCTATGTTTGCTACGGTGTTATACCCTTGTGCAGGGGAGTGTCTTGTTTTGTCTGGGAGGTAGGGACAAATGTTTTGGGAGAGGGGAGTAGTGAATAGCTTGGGGGGGGGTGTATGCGTGAGAGAGGGTGGGTGAGAAGAGAGTGAGTGAGTGAGTGGACTGGAAGGGTCTCACCTGTCTGTTACCTATTTATTATTTTTATCTATATTAGTCTTGAAGCACTGACCAAGAGTGGCAACTCTAAAATTGCTTGTGTTTGATACCATGTATTTTATGCAATGATAATTAAAGCTTCTTCTTCTTCTGGAAACCAGAAGAAGCCAATAGATTCTTTTTACTTAGAGAAACCATGGGTATTTTGCCGAAGAAACTGTACTGATGCATTTTTGAGCAGTGTTTGACCCTGTTTTGTAGTGTTGAGTTACAGTGACTGAAATAGTTTTGCTGTGGCTGACTTTGTGTTGTATAGCTGTAACAGCTGGGTGCTGTGACTGGTGTTGTGTGTGTGTGTGTGTGTATGTGATTTTTTTTTTTTTTTTATGCTTTCAGTTCTGGTTGAGAAGTCTGATGGCCTGAGGGAAGAAATTGTTTCCCATTCTGGTAGTGAAGGCCCATATGCTACGGAACCTTTTTCCAGATTGGAGGAGGGAAAAGAGAGTGTGTGAGGGGTGAGTGGGGTCGTCCACAATGCTGGTGGCTTTGCAGATGCAGTGTGTGAAGTAAATGTCTGTGACAGAGGGGAGAGAGGCTCCAATGATCTTTTCAGCTGTTCTCACAACTCTCTGTAGGGTCTTGCGATCCGAAACATTGCAATTCCCATACCAGTCTGTGATGCAGCTGCAGAAAATACTCTCTGCAGAAAATACTCTCTATGGTCCCTCTGTAGAACATGGTGAGGATCGTGGGTGGAAGGTGTGCTCTCCTCAGTCGCCGCAGGAAGTAGAGCCGCTGCTGAGCTTTCTTGGTGATCGAGCTGGTGTTGAGGGTCCACGTCAGGTTCTCCATGATGTGAACACCAAGGAACTTGGTGCTTTGGACAGTCTCCACCAAGGAGCTGCCGATACTCAGCGGGGAGTGATCACGTTGTGCCCGCCTGAAGTGAACAACCATCTCTTTTGTTTTCTCTATGTTCAGGGACAGGTTGTTGGCTTTGCACCAGTCCATCAGTCGTTGCACCTCCTCTCTGCATGCTGCTTCATCGTTCCCGCTGATTAAACCCACCACAGTTGTGTCATCAGCGAACTTGATGATGTGGTTCGAGCTGTGCATTGCTGTACAGTCGTGGGTCAG
>JBBPCX010068125.1:0-12526 GCA_037974365.1 Hydrocynus forskahlii | reverse complement strand
GTTAGTTTATTGTGTTTAGTTTGTTAATTTAAGTTAGTTTAGTTAATTGCTTTACAGTTGAGTTATGTTTCTTTGACTTCTTTTAAAATGGGCCCTCTCTTTTTCTTGTGATTTTTTTTTTTTCCATTTTGCTTATTTTGAAATTAAAACTCTTTATTTGTGTGCACTACCAACCTGTTGCTCCTTGGTTCCTTGAGCTCGGTCCCTCACAACTTTTCATTGCTAGTCAATTGCTACTCTGCTGCACACATTGACTAGATTTTTTTTTTTTTTACAGGGAGGCCAGCAGACGGGACAAATACGTATTTTACGGGTATAACAGGCCATAGAACAACAACATCTGCTGTGAAAATCCTCACCAAGCGCTTTAATGACTTTAAAGGCAACACTGAGTGTGTGGACACACATGGTGACAGTCAGACACCTAACTGTTGATAACATATCTGCACATGTATTGTTTCGGAGTTCACTTCAGTTCCACATACATTTCAGTTCTGAATGCAAAAATCTTCGTTCTCTGAATGATTAGTTGTAACGAATATATTCTTTGCCTGTGCATGCGAGAGAAGCTCCTAAATTTGGATAAATGTCTGCCATCATGTATCAGTGTGTTTGGACTCTTTATTGGACAGCTTTATTGAAGCTACAGTTGATGGTACGTGAAACTTCCTATTAATCTCTAATTAGAAACAGCTCAAGAAACGAATTGGGGACCATTTTTAGCAAAAGTAACTGAAGACAGGAACAACGTTGCTTTTCGTGATGCGAATTCATGATAAAAGTAAACCATTTAAAATGCTATTGAGTGGCATAAGTTATGCTTTCTTTAAAAAGGGAATCCTTCATTAAACTAGTTCTAACCAGTTACCAGATAGAAAACTAGGACAAAAAATGTGAAAATAGATCGTAATATTTTATTGTACAGATACTGTGTTCCTTGTACTTTTCATGCTGTGCAAGATTTCATGGTTCTACTCAGGAAATACTTCTCAGACATTATAGATTAAGACACTAGCATGGACCATATTCCTCATTTCCTTGTATTTACAGTGATTGTGCTTGTACATTCCGGACTGCAGGAGCATTAAAAACTCATCTTAACGGAATAAATCCCATTGAAGTGTTTTGTGTATCCTATTTTGTGGTAATTTACTGTAATTTTTATTACAGTACAATACAGTACATCTAAACTACTGTACATTACTGTAAAATTTCTTTAAATGTTTCTATATACATTTCATTACTGTATTCAGTTTCATGTAGTTTACTGTAATATATTTATTATAAGGACAATACACTATAAAGGACAATATGCTAATTACTACAATGCCACTGTACACTTTATGTGCTGTTTACATTTACTGTAGTTTTTTTCTTTCAAAGCATATCAATGAAACAAAGTTTTGTAGACAATGACTCAACTGTCATCTGTAATGAGCCATAACCCGTTAATAGATAAAATAAACTGAAACCATGAATAAGTTCCACAAATCTTCACTGTACATTTTTTCAAATAAAAATTCACGTACAGTTTACAAAAATGTTGCTTGAAAATAAATCATTTTTACATTTCCAGTGAAATGAACAAACTAAACATTAAGCTTACAGGAGCAACAAATATACAGAAGCCAGAATATCTTTAAAAAAAAAACCTCCTCATATCCTGTCATCTCAGCTTGGCCATGTTTGGCACAATCTTGCAACTTTACAAACACCATGAACTATTTTAGAATCACAGTTAAATTTTACATTGTGGGAGCGAGATATTTTAATTAACCAGGGGTTTAGGGTTTTTCCAGTCTCGTGTATAATTAGACGAGTATGGTATGATATGATATGACAAAGAGATCAGGAGATGTCTGGGGACAAATATTGTCTGCACATTTTGTCTATTCAGGATTAGAAATAGAAAAGCAGAAGTAAGAAAGGTCACTTCTTGGAAACCATGCAGGGGGGGCAGCGTGACCCTTAGGAGACCTGAGGGACTGAGAGAGGATAAAAACCCATGTGTCCTGTATGTAGGCAGCTATCCCTGTCAGAATACCAACTGGGTGCTCTGAGTACGGATTGCTCTATTGCTGGCCATGCAATAAACTTTGTTTGATTTTTCTAAACTTCTCTCTGATCTTGAGTCTTGAATTCCATTAGAGCCTGGTAAAATTCCGGCCCCGACATACATCACTGCTGATTTCAGTGACTCCTTTCTTTAAATCTGGTTTGCAAAAAGCTCATAAATCCTAGAACTGTGTATTACCTGCAAGCAAAATGATTCTACCTTATATGAAGTCCCATTCAAACTCAGTGAGTTTTCTTAATAGTGAGCGAATGTGCAACAGATTTCTTCTGGACAAGCTTTCTTGTCTTTCTGCTCTTTGTTTTTCCTTTGCTTGCCTTCCACCCTCTCTCTGGATTGAAACTGAAGAAGTTTCTGCAAAAAAATAAATCAATCAGACCTGTGTGTAATAATTTGGAAAACTGTGTTTGTCTGTGTATGTCAGTGTGTATCTCTGGGGATGAGTGTATGGAGTGTATGGAGCGTATATGTTTTTATATGTGTGTGTCATTCTGTTTGCAGGTGTGTGTGAGCATGTTTTTATCCGTGTGTTTTTTGTGTTGGTGTGTATGTGTCTATCTGTGTGTACTTGTGTCTGTGTGTAAGTTAGTATTTTTCTGTCTGTGAGTGGTATTATTTGTTTAGGTCTGAAAACTATAACTAAGGACATTATAGTATAATTCACTTTAGAAAAGTTTATGTCACGAAATTTTACCTCTGTATTAACTCAAGTACAAGCCACTCCATCTTGATAATGGAGCTTAAAGTTGTAGAAACCCACAAAGAGAGTTGCTAATCCAGACATGAATGTTGGCTGCACCCCTTGACAAATCACTTGGCCTTCAATTCCAATCATCCATTTCCATTTGCCGTCACCTACAACCATAAACATTTATTAAAACAAGTTATATATGATCCAACGAGGAGATGAGCTATTGTAAGTTATGAACATATCAAGAATTATTAGCCTTGGACTTTCTAGCAGGCAGCTGGTCTTCTTAATTTCATCAGCAGTTATTGTGTCCTGTAAAATAAAAGTACAGGTGGCCAAAAATAAGTCAGATGCACAATTATAATAAAACAAAATAAAGTAGGGGGTAAACGGAATGTAATATTCCACTTAAAATGTGCCATTAACAATTCAGTGACTATTGCTACAACCTCATCATCATCATGCATTCGAACTTTTCACAGCATCATTGGTTGGTTTGTTCCTAAAGTAGTCAGTTAGGAGTTTCCCTCGTTCTCCTATGGCCTGTTCCATCGTTTTGATTGAAACCCCTGTAAGCAGTTCAAAATGTGCAGATAAAGACTTTTGCACAAACAAGAGTGGCCACTGTTTTCTGAGTTCTCCTATCAATGGACCTGGATCAGCATTGATGTTTCTTCAAGAAGTACTCTTCAAGAGACTTTCAGTTTCAGCTCTATCAGCAGCACCTGGGCCATACTGAGAAGTTCAACCATACAGGCCCTTTTTTCTTCCATCTTTGCTTCTGGAATTTCTGGCTGCCACTGGAATGTCTGCCATCTATATTCAGTGCTCGGCTGTTTAAGATGTGGATCCACAGGGTGTGAGCATGGTCCATGCTCACCTGGATTGTTTTATTCATCGTTCACCACCCGGCGACAGCTCTGCTTCAGTACTCTGCCACTGAACTCCTGCGACTCCGCTTCTACCTGTCTGTCCCTCCACCTGTGGCTCTTCACCTCCATCCAGACATCGCTTTCAAGCCCCGCCGCAGAGTACAAACTAATACGAAATGTCACTTAATCATCTTTTTATGCAGACCTAATAAATGAATCATTTATGCTATAATCCAGTGTTTTGAAAAAAGCAGTGCTTTACCTTGCCTCCAAACCATCAGCAGCTTATGGCACTGTATTGGCCTTCTTGTCTCACCAAAGCCAAATCCTCTTTGCTCTCCAGTCCCAGGCTTTAAAACTTATCAATCATTTGGAGGATAGTTTCTTCTGGTAGATTTGATAGGACTTAAAGAATAGCATCCTGAATCACTATGGTCAACCATGTGTAGAGGATTTTGTAAGTTTAGAATTTAGGTTAATTTTGTTATTCTCCATCATAATCAGTTTAGGCTGATTCACCCTTATATTTATTATTTGATTAATAAATAGTCAATTAATAAATTATTTATTTATTTAGGGTTTTCCTATAAAGCAGGGTTTATTAAGGAATCCAGCACAAACTATTCGGCCAGCAAAATATTTCAGCCAGAGTACAGAAATTAACCCTTTAAACTCTTCTTAATTGCGCTGTTAAGAGGAGTTTCGCTTTTAGAAAATAGTTTACTTGAAAAGGGGTATTAGCTAATTATTATTAATTTAAAGAGCATAGGCAGCGAAAGAATTGAAGCTGAGAAGTGACTTCGCCTTATTTGAACAAGAAACTGAATCACTGGTCACAATAAGACAACATTTATTTACCATGCCAGACAAACACAAAACATACAAACACAGATTGAAATAAATATGAGTGGTGATTGGATAATGGTACTAATGAGCTTACTGCAAGTTACTGAAAGTCCCTTGAACAGCGGCTTCGTGAAATAACACAACCCAGTTAATCAGAAGTACACGTACTATTGCCCTTCGCACCAAAGGTATCAAAATGAGAAAAAGTCACTGTTATACTTATTCACTGGTTTGGAGTCTCAGGAGCATTTGAGGTCAGTTTCAGCCGTGGTCTAGGGGCTCAGAGGAGTTGTATCGTCATGGAGGCAAAGGTGCTTGAGTTCAGTGAGGACTCAGTAGTGATGAAGAAGCTGTCGACAATTCAGCAGGACTGGATGCAGCTTGAACTCCTTGACGTTTCAGAGTTCTTGAAGCTTTGGAAGAGTTCAGCAGGATGATGCAGCAGTAGATCTTGGGGTTTTCAGAGATGAAGAAAGCAGTGAAGAACAGAAGGGGTGGAGACTGCCCCCACCTTTCACAGCTTGGGCAATCAGCAAAGGGGCCTTTGGGGCCCCCAGGGCTCCAAAGGAGAAGCCGCTTTACGACTCATTGGATTTTAAAGAAAACTCCGTTTGATGGAAAAGTTTCATAACTTCTGAACAGTTCATAATTTGTAATTGAAACTTGTAGTTTTGGATTCGTGGTGAATAGTGCTTTGAAAGTCCAAACATGTGATACGTTCAACAGCATTTCACAGATTATGGATTAATTTACACATACACTCTAATCCACCATAAGTATTCAAACAACTCCAGAAATGCATGAACATCATAATCTCCCTTTTAGTAAGTTACTCATTCTCAGTCTTGTACTTGTAAGCTTTTGGGTTAAAATGGATGAAATCTCTGTCTCCTTTGACTAACTCTGTGGCTGGCATGTGGCTGCCAGAGTTTAATTTACGACCTGGCTGAACCAAGGTTTTAGCTGAAATAAGAATATTGTATCTAGTACATTGAGGTCAAGGTTTGTAGTCAAACTGATATTATAAACATCCCCAGTTCTCATTGGGGATTAATTTGAGACCAAATATGAATAGTCACAAACTTTAGGATTATGGATTTTTTATTTAAACAACATCTTTTTGATTATGAGGATTATTTGCTAATTACTAGAAATAATTACCTTTGGGGTTACACAGGATAGTAATCAAAGAAAACACATATACAAATTTAAGAAAAAAGAAAAGAGGAAAAAGAAATGTATTTTACTCTCTGGCAATTGCAGGAATGTCTGGTTCTTGCAGGAATGTAAATGTATGTGTGTGTGTGTGTGTGTGTGTGTGTGTGTGTGTGTGTGAGCAAGAAAGGGTATGGGGTGTGTGTCGAAGCTCCTTGGTGTTGAGGGTGCCAGGGGGCTTGTCGGAGACTGAGAGTCTGGGTCTTTTGGTTGGTTTTATGGCTGTCAAATGGCTGTTATGGCTGTCAAACCTTCCTGGTATGGCAAGGGCAAGGTTCACTTTGTTGTAAATTATCTGGATCTTTATTGAGGCTGGTACATTCTCTTTCTCAAAAAGTGAGATAAGGCTTGTGACAAGAGGTGCTTGGGGGTCATATTTCCTGCTTATCTGCTTTTTCGAAGACAGAGCATGTGGCAACTAAAGAATCTTGAATCATTTCTTTGCTAATTAATCTTGTGATCATGTCTTTGCATGGATCAGAAAACTGGACCATACACATGACATTTCTATTGAGATAAATAAGAGTGATGCAGAACATATACAGGCAGGCCACATAATGTGTAAATAAACAAAGGTTAGCAGTCCAACAGGCACTGCTGATTTACACAAGCATTTACCTTCTCCTGAGTGATAAGAAGAACACCTTGATCAATGAGACATTCTGTCTGATGCAGATCCACGACAAAGTAAACATTACAACCATTGTGAATAATATCAGCTCTATCTTTCAAATCATAAGGCCTTCTTCAGCTGGATTAAGTAGAACACACAAGTTTCTCTTGTAATGTGTACCTTTCACACTCACTTCATGTGTTGCTGTTGTATTGTATGGCTGAAATTGATCTCCTATGCACTCTCTGATTTTGTCACTGTAATCTTTCTGATAAAAGTCAGTAACTCTTTCTGTAACAACTTCAGGTGGAAAGAAACTGCCTGCACTTAAATAAGCTTGAAGGAGCTGATGTATCAGCTAACGTAGCACACGTTCTTAAAACTGTGCAATTTTCTAGCACACTGTTTAATGTAGGTATGTTTACTTTCAACCCTTAGCATCCAAAGGTGAATGAGAGGTCCAAAGTGAAGAATAAGCTCAGGATAATGGCAAAGGTGGCCAAAATTCAATGCATGCATTTGAAATAACTTTGAACGAGAATCTAAGTATTCACTGATGAGGACAGACAATTAAGCAATCTGTCCAGATGAGATGGCAGAGGCACAGATTATTTCAACTATTTGTCTGAGCTGAAGGACCATCTGCCATACTACGTTTTCTGATTGACTGTCCATCTTGTCACCAATAAGCAGTGGAAGAAATCTAAGCAAACACCAGTTATGAACTGCATGTCCACTTAGTTTCTCAGACCCTGGCTGCACTTCATTTGGTTTATCATTGGCATTGTAGCCATGGTACTTTTAAAACTAATAATGCAGCGATTTAACTGTTGGTAGGAGAAATTCTTTTCTGAAACTAACCAGTTGATGTATAGGGAAAGGTCAGAAGACACCAGCCCTTCAGACAGATCATGCCCTAATCAAGGAGGTAATCCGTGGTAGACATGAAAATGAGTGAGTTTATTGAAAATTGAATCAAACTTCACACCACAATCTGAATTCACGCCAAGCAATTTAGCATTTTCTACATTTTGCTTGTGTGATTCAGCTGTTCTTGTGTGCCTCTTTTATAGGATGTAGCTCGAAATGCATCTCGATCTATGTCACAATACCTGCAAAAATGTGAACTGGCACTGAAATTTTTGACAAAACCACCAAGGTTGTGTGACCCCAAATTGTCTCCAGCTAAGACAACTAAGATACCTTTGTGAACCTTAAAATGATCCCTTGGTCCTCTATATTTTTCAGGCCTTCAACCAGTCTACCGAATACTAAATTCTGACCAAAGTATTTGAAGTCTTGTTCCTTGCATAAAAGCACAAGCTGCAAATGATCAGTGCTGGATCTATCGTGGGGTAAATCTCCTAAAGTTACATAAACTGTCAGTACATTGTGATTTTTCTTTCCTGATCCCAGGTGGTGTGCCACTTCAAAACAATCTTGGTAAAGTATCAAGCTTAAAGAGTTGGAATGAAGTTTAAAATGAGAATTCTTTCTAAGATGGCTTCCATTCCAAACATCCTGAAAAACATCCCTGATCTGATTTCATGAAAGTGTTTCTTTCATGTTGTCACGATTCCAAGCTGCGGCCGCTGGGGGTCGCTGCAGGACCATAATCTACCCACAGCTGCTGACAATTATTCATGGACAGATTGCCTAGGACTCTGTATTTAAGGGGCTCTGTCACCAGCTGTGGTGTCGGAGCATTGTTTTGTGTAATGTTATATTCTTATGTTATGTTTTGGTTTGTTCTCTACGATCGTTCTCCTCCTCATCTCCCCTCTTTCATCTTTCTCCGCGTCACCCTCTCGTTTGGCCCCCGTGCCTTGTTTTCATTTGGTAGTGTTCTATTTGTGTAGTTATTAATAAAAGCCTCCATTATGGAGATCCGCGCCTGCGCCTACCTCTCTCCTTCCCGGTTTGGACCAAATCCTATGACACGTGTTGCTCACTTACTGACTTACAATCAAATGGTACTTTAACTGTTTCTGGAAGTTAATACTGGAAGTTTTAACTTCGCTTGCAATTTGAGATAGAATAAAGATAAGCTGTTTTAAAAAAAAAGAGATTCATCTGTTTCTTCTGGCTGCTCCTCACCAAAAATATAATCTGAGACAACTCCTTGCTCTGTGTCATTTTGAGATGTAGCAGCTTCACATGGGACGGAAGCATGCCTTGGCCTATATACAATGTTCTGGATAAATGTGAGGTAAATTATATTATTGAGAAAGTCTTTTCACATTGCCTAAAAGGACATTTCACTATTTTACCCATGAGAAAACAGTGAGAAAACAGGCTGTGTAAGTCATCACATCTGAACTGACAAAACTCTACATGACAGAACAATACATTCACATCAGTGATTTCATCATTTCTGTTGGACATCTCCAGGTGGTTTTTGTGATCTCTATAAAGGTGTGATTTTAAAGCACAGCATTTTTTAAAGCTGCGACTACAATCTGGAAAAAAACATTTAAAATATATTTTGGAGGTGACAATGAACTTTCATGTGATTAGTGAAAGACCTAAATGTCAAGAAATGTCAAGAATAGAACCAAATGTCAGGAAATAAAATCGGCAATGAAGCATTTTAAACAAAATATTATTAATCTATCTTAAAATTACTGCTCTAAAATAGTGGTGGACAGAGCAAGTATAGCTGTCTCGATTTACACTGCACAGGTCAGGTATAACTGGTCAGGTGGAATCTGATTATCAGTTGTTCCCACAATGCATTGCATAATACACTAAAAAATTGTAAAGCCATTTTACACTAGTATACTGTAAATCTACAGCCATTTGTTACAGTGTAGGCCTTGTGTAATTGAAAATGAAATTGCAGTTGGAAAATGCCACCTTATGTTACTGCTGCTTTTTATTTGCTATTGTATTTTACTTTTAGACCACGGATGTTGTTACACACAGGAGAGAAACCACACTACAAGGACTGCCTCTTTATTTAGGAGAATATAAACCATTATCAAGAATATGTGATTATATGATTATACAGTGGTTTACAGGGATATTCACTTCCAAATCAACCTCATCAAGGGTCAGGTTTGTTGAGACAGACAAAACCTGAAACTGTACTCAGCAGTGGAACATTTAGACTGGATATTGGAACCACTGGTTTAAAATATTTTAAGGGTGGTTGATGGTTGAATGTTTTAACTTCAGATTTTGTCACTATGTAAATACAGTATTTATGAAACTGGAACATAAAGTCGATAGGGAATGTGTTAAATGTACATTTGCTTAAATAACAAGTATAACTGTTAAAATCCCAGTTATGGTTATACTGTCATTTTTAGGATACAAATTCTCTTCAAATGCAGCACAATTTCAGTGCCAGTCCAGCACCAGTAAACAACATAGCTGTGGTATTAGAAGGTCAAGTCATGTATGCCCCTTAAATTTGAAAGGTTGTAAATAAGAAATTTGGGATGGGATTGTTTTTTTTTCTCTCTCTCAGAGTGAGCTATTGTGTACTTGATACATTGACGGTATTTATTTGCACTATAGGCTTGCTGAATTTGTCAGTGCATTTTTTACTTTTGTTGGACTTCTCACAGTCTAAACCTTCAATTCCCATGCATCTGTTACTTGATTATTACATTTTTCAGAATTGTATGCAGCACTTTATAATATGGAGTTTTGTGTTGATTTTATTAAACTGAGCAGTGTTTATTGTTTTTCTTTTTCTTCATTTATTAGTGATGGTCACTAGCTTTTTAACAACATTTATAATTTTAGTTACTTTCAAGGTAATTATGTTTTTGCCAGAATGTAATATTTTGCTGGATGTATTAAAGTTTCTTTAGTAACTGATAACATTGTCCCTTCTCTGTTTGCTCAATTGTAGTAGGCTAATTGACTGAATAAGTAAATTATCATTTGCTTAATATGGTGTTACGTGCCATGGCATGTAGTGTGGTTTTTGTGTTTTCTCTCTCCCTGTCACTAGTTAGGTCGATCTATGGACACTGATTGGAGGAGGAACATGTCATTCGGCCTTCTGCCTTTTGCTGATTGGCCGATTGGCAAAGCAAGACGTGATTGGAAGAGCAGTCGTATGGAGTCCCGCCTTACAAGAATAAAACCGGAAGATGGCACGAGAGCGACGAGCGAGAGAGCGAGCGTGCGTGCGTGCTCGCTCGCTCGCTCGCTCGCTCGCTCGCTCCCTCCCTCCCTCGCTCCCGTTCGTTGTCAGACTTTCTTTGTGTGGTTTGTGGTGTCTTTCTAGTGGTTCAGTCCTACATTCTGCTAAGTATTTCCGTGTTCTTTGCATCGTTCGTCTATTCTAGGTGGGAACAGTTGAGCTTAACCCTGGTTCATTACAGTTTGGTTCACCCTTCATCACGTAGGGAAGTTTGTACGTTAGAGACATTAGTTAGAGGCAGACACCACCCTTGTAAGTTTTGGGATTAGTTAGTGGGAATCGGTAGGCAGGTTTCGGGATTGTTTTGTTGTGTTCTTTCCTTTGGTGTTGTCTCAAGGTCCCACCTAGAATCTGTTCTGTGTGTTGTGTATATATACATATAAATCTGTTTGTACATATTTATATTATATTCTTCATCTAAACCTAGATAAAGTTTTGTAAATAGTATTTTCTTGTCTGTGGTATTATTTTCATGGCTGGTCTTTTGTGTTCTCCACTCCACCTTCACCCTTTCATTCCCTAGACTTAACAATAGTCATGTCTTTCCAACATAGTTTGTTTTTGTTAGAAGAAATAATCAAGGTGTTCACTTAACGATGTAAGTAATATTACATCTTCTAATTTTTGTCAGCAGTGATAGTTCATTTCAGTTCAGCCAACATGAGTTTGTCAGTCCAACAGCATACCATTTCCTTTTAATGTAGATACTGTGACAGCTACAATTAATTACTAAAAAGCTAAGCTAACTCAACAGTGCTATTGTAATCAGTTACTTAAGATTTTTTCATTCAAGATTCAGAATTTTTTATTTGTCACCTGAACCGCTCTTTTTTGACTGTGCAAACATTATAAACAATAAGTAGATTTTAAATAAAAAACTGGAGTTTTCTGAAAAACAATTCAAGTAAAATGTGTACAAGTGGATACAAGTATAAATGTAAGTACATTTATACATTTTCTAAAACACAAATCTAAAGTAGATAACAAACGAGCACCACAAATTTGAGATAAAATATATAAGCTAATAAAATTTGAGGTTTTTATATGTATTTATATAAATGTAGCAGCAATATGTACAATGTACAAATGGAATGATAAGGTGCATTGTGCCATTTCAGCACAGCAATGTAAACCAGACCAATGCAAGCCGAGTGATTTAAACAGAGTAATTTAACAAAGTGACCAGAGTAATGTAGTGTCATGTAAACAGAGGGAACAGAGTAATATGAACAGTGTAATGTAAACAGAGTGATCAGCGTAATGTAAACAATAGTATAAAACAGTGGGCAGAGTAATGTAAACTGAGTGACCAGAACAATAAGCAGCATGTACAGCGTGTAGCAGCGGGTGATAATAATAATAATCATAATCATAATAATAAATCCAATTTGATATGGAAAATGACAGTGAATGTTCTGGAATATGACAATGAATATGATTTGAGGTCCTGTTTCAGTCCCTTGTGGTAATGCAATGAGGGGAGTGGGGGCATGATCTTTTTCAGGACTTGAATGGCCTGAGGATAGAAGCTGCTCTTGAGTCTCTCTGTTCTGGCCCTGATGGTGTGGAACCTTATGCCTGACTGCAGAAGTTGAAACAGTCCATTAATGGGGTGGGATGAGTCCTTTAATATTCGAACTGCTCTAGACCAACATCTCCTGGTGTAAATGTCCTGTAGGGAAGGAAGATCAGACCTGCAGCAGCGTTCTGCCAGACGGATCACTCTCTGAGAAGAGGGAAAAAGAAAGGATTTATTTTTTACTGAGGATTTTTTACTGTGTAGGACAATCTATTAAATAGTTGTTTTACATTGAATAAAGTTGTTTTAGTAATGACAAATTATGTGTGTGGGAGAATGTCTTCACTTGAAAAACAGTGCATATTCAGTTAGTTGCGCATAAAATGCCTTGTCAGACCTCTATGATGGAATGCCCACTTCATTTGAATAAACGTCCATATTAGTGTTGTTTTTGGCAGCTTGTCTTAATTTTAGTTTTAGTCTAGTCTTTGCGTCAAGCTGTCATTTTAGTTTTTATTAGTCTTAGTCACATCCATA
>JBBPCX010068124.1:0-12529 GCA_037974365.1 Hydrocynus forskahlii | reverse complement strand
GTTCTTTTGGGGAGCACGGGTCCGGAGTGTCCCGTTGCGTGTTGTCTGTTGAGCCGGGGTTTTTGGTTTAAGTTCTGCTTTGTGTTACTTTCTGGTCGGCTGGTCATTAAACGTCTAAACGTCTTGTCATTAAAGTCACAGTGTGGTGCAACCTGCTTGTGTGAAGTGTCGTAGCAATGGCATTCTGGTCTCGCCGGAGCTACAGAGCTCCCTCTGTCTGGTCCCCGGACCCGCACCGCGACAACTGGCACGCTTGCGCATAGTAATGTTCCCATGTGCTGCTCCCCGACGTGTTCCTGGCTGTCCACTGCTTCACTTGCGTGAATGGAATAAATGCAGAGAACAATTTCATGCTGTTCACACTGTGCTGTGGTTTGTTCACGTATGACAAATGGACACTTTACACATTTACATATGTGCTCCTAACACAGGCCGTGCATGTACAGAGTGGTAGGTTATGGTATACAAGTATACAAGTGTTTAACTGATGTGGGGTGAATTGTACATCTCTTAGTGTTCAGCAACTTAACATGCAAAAACCATAGTTTTTTCTGATGACCATTTAAACAATTTTCTGATTTTTATAATTTAAAACAACCCTAAAAAGAAAAGGAGCTACATCTTCCTTCTTTTTAAGGAAGAACAAATAGGCAGATGAGGTGCCAACAGACAGCCCTAAGATCACCACTAGACCCCAGAGCAGCTTCCCACCTGAGGCTAGTTCACATGGACCCAGTCTATCATGTCAGAGCATCTAGTGATCCAGGTCCATCCAGTATGTAAGTACAGTAGAGTACAATTTATGTGGTGTGCGAGAAAGAAATAGAGCTGAAGTTCTGAGGTAGAGACCCTTGCTATTCATGAGTGGAGCACACTGCCCCACTGAAGAACTCTGGATTAATTGAACTTTCACTTCCATCACTGATCAGCAATATTTATTCATTTATTTATTCATACTCCTTAGATGCTAGGTTAGGTTTACGTAACAATTTTATGTCTTGGTCTATGCATTACCTGAAGTAGCCTTGACAACACCCAGGCCACTTCATGTATAAAACTCGGTCACTGATTCTAAAGCACAATTACTGAAATTACCATATGTGAAAGACAATTCAACATGAAATGTGGCATGGTCAGAATATTTTTGGGTTGCAAAATGATTATTGGTAGAAAACAGAGTCTTAGGATTTAGGGTGTAAGGAAGGTTTTGCTGCATTACACAAGGGCAATCCCACAAGTATGTGAACTGCCCCTATAGACACAACACACAATACAGAAATGAGGCTATGAAGGGCATACATATGTTTTATTCTTTTGTAACTAGGCCTCCAACATGTAAAGAACATTCAAAAGTACCATGTGGTCATGGTAATACAAATGTCTATTGTAACATCAAAGACCATAAACAATGAATACTTTATCTGCATCAGACTCCCAGATTTCAGAAGGATTGTTTCCCAATGCACTGGCCAAATACCATTATGTATGACAAGGAGAACAAAACAGTTGGTAGAAGAACACAGTGCTTTTGTATATTCCCTTATTAGCAATGCTGCTCCAACATAGCTGTCCTGTATGCTAATGTACATGGCCACTGTGAAGCAGTGACTTGTTCATTTGACTCTGGACCAAAATATTAAAAGAAAACAAAAGTGCTGGCCCTGATCACAAGGCTATGTCAAAATAAAACTTCTTTTTCAGCCCTTCCTTAGGTTCTCCCCTTAGGGAGAGAAAGAAATAATTCGACAAATTGAATTACAGTTTGGTCACAAATCGCACAGATACAAAAATAGCACTTGATGCATCCAAAGCAATAATCTAACAATCTAAGGTACAGTGCCTTGGCACTCTCTCTGTTTTGTTACATAACAACCTGGAATTTAAATGGATTTTCAATTTGATTTTAAATGATGGACCTAGAAAGCAAACTACAGATTAATGAAGTTAAAAGGGGAAAAAAGACTTTTTAAAAATTATTCTAAAAACGTAAAACTGAAAAGTGGTGCGTGCATGTTTTCACCCCCTTTGCTTTGAAGCCCCAACCACTACCTTCAAAAGCCACTTAATTAGTTGAATAAGATCCACCTGTGAGCAAGTGTCAACTTATCACAGTATATATACACTTGTTCTGCTAGCCCCCAGAGTCAACACCAGTAAGTAAGGGCTACCATCAAGCAAGTGACAGCATGAAGTTGTCTGTCCATAGGACCACTATAAGCCGCACACTGCCCAGAGCTGGGCTTCACGGATGAATGCCCAAAGAAAATAAGGCAGACTGTTTGAAATTTGCCCAAAGGTGCATTGGAGACTCCCCAAACATGTGGAAGAAGGTGCTGTGGTCAGACGAGACTAAAATAGGTTTGTGCCAGACATAGTGTTGTCTTTGATGGCCAAAAAGTTCTAATACCTCATCATGCTGAGTGAAGCATTGTAGAGGCAGCATCATGCAGTGGAGATGCTTTTCATCAACAGAGTCTGGGAAACTGGTCAGAATTGAGGGAAAGATGGATGGCGCACAATATAGAGAAATTTTTGAAGGAAATTTGAGTCTTTCACAGATTTGAGACTGGGACGGAGGTGCACCTTCCAGATGGACAACGACCCTAAACACTGCTAAAGCATCACTCCAGTGGTTTAAAGAGAAACAGGTAAATGTCATGGAATGGCTCAGTCAAAGTCCAGACCTCAATCCAATTGAGAATCTCTAGGGTGATTTAAAGATTGCTGTACACATGCGTGTCTATCCAACTTGAAGAAGCTGGAGCAGTTTTGCCGTGAGGAAAGTGCAAAAATACCATTGTCTAGATGTTCCAAGATTGCGGAGATGTACGCAAAGAGACTTGTCACTGTAATTGCTGCAAAAGGTGGCTGTACAAAGTATTGATTCTGGGAGGGGGTGAATAGTTATGCATACTCAGGTTTTCTTTTTTTTTTTTGTCTTACTTCTTGTTTGTTTCACATAAAAAAAATAATTTGCATCTACAAAGTGGTCACTGTGTTGTGTAAATTAAAAGATACAAACCCCTCAAAATTCCTTTTAAATTCCAGATTGTAAGAGAATAAGGTTGTAAAAGAATGCCAAAGGGGGGTGAATACTTTTGCAAGGCACTGTATATCAACACCGCAAAATAGTGAAATTAGGCAGCCTTTGAACTTGACTGGAACAAAACTCTGGTGCTCATGTGCTTAGAAAATAAACAGTACGGCAAAGTGGTCTCTTTGCATAGTCGGTAGATTTGAATTTTCAGTTAATACTGACTGGAGATCTGCACAGTACAGAGAATCCCTACTTCCACTCGTACATCAGTCCATATTTGGTATAAAAAGACCAAAGAAAATCAAACGTACTATTAACTACTAACTGATCATTTGCTGTATGTAAGTTCCCATAACAAACTAGTAGACAAAAATATAGAAGACTATAAAACTGCAATATGCATAGTTCATAATTCAACATTACCTCCATCACATGAGGTCATATACAACATCCAAAACAATTAAATGCACATAAAAGAATACTATACATATAAAGATTAAGCAATGCATTGTGAGATTATTCCATGAGTGGTTAAGCTACATCCATGTCAAAACACACTTCCTTCGCGGGACAAGTTTTTTGGGGTTTTTTTTGTTTTTTTTTGGGAAAGCTGACAGTGCATGGAAAGGCACTTGGTGGTTTCAGCCTCAAGAGAATGACTGGCAACATTCACAGCTTTACATGTGTATCACAATTTGAAATCTCATGTGAAGAATCTACATTATGCTTTAAGGATACATGAGCAAACAGAAATGTGTAGCATTTTGGCAAAGACAAATGCACTGGCTAAGATGGAATTCTAGAACTTCAGGTTTGGCTTACAGGTTCTTCTATAGGTGTACAGCATAAAGTAAGTGGTGAAAGACAGAGGAGGTAGTTAAGAGGAAAACAGCTAGGCTGCAAACTAAGCCGTGCATTTGCAATGCTCAGAGTCAGGCGAATAACTCATATAGGGAGTGAGTGAAACCTGTGGGTGTGTGTGTGTTTAGGCTTGTAGTTTATTGGCCAGACTGCCTGTAATGGAGTCCCTGAGCTTGTGTCAGTGGACATCAGTGATGTATCAGTGAGCAAGCCACTCAAATAAGCCTAAAACCAGCACAGCTACTAAGTAGAGTGCAGCACACGACATGGCTAAATAAACAGTAAGAGTAATGCATGGATGTGCCAAAGCATCAGGGTGATGACCTGCAGTCTTTTTCAAAATCTTACCTGATTATGCATTAGAAGTGCTATACATGCTCCATGCACAACTTATAAAGTAGGTATGTGAGAGATTGGCCTTCAGGCAAAGTATTTAACGTTCATAAAGTGCAAAGAATTAGTATGACATTAGCCTAAAATTATGCTATAAATAAAAATTAAAACTTTAAAAAGAGTACTCTTACAGCTCCCTATATGACAGTGCAGGAGCTCTATGGGTTCTTCAATGTTATCTTCATTTTCATATGAGTACCATACTGCATATAGTAGTAAATCATACATAAAAATCCTCAAAGTCCCCTGGATTTAAACTTAATTCCATTGACATTCCTTGTTTTTTGGCACTGATTCATAGGGCAAGGGTTTAGTCCAGTACTGTGTTAGGAAATGGCTTTGTGCAGTTAAGGCTGTCCATGCATCAGCTATGAGTGAGAAGATGGCTGGACGGTTTACCAGCGGCCGCTCACGCTGGCGATGTCCGTGTGAAACTGACGTGGCAGGCGCCCGCTGGCCCCTCCCTCCAGGAACGAGGAGCGGATGTTGGGCGGGTCAAACAGCTTCCTCCGGTTCTTGCTCAGGTCTGACAAATAGAGCAGGGTTTTTAAAACATTAATGTTCAAAGGTCGTAAGCACTTATCACATAAATAGCTTTTATTTATTTTAGATATTTTAGTCAATAATTTTTGGAACAAGTCAAAGCCAAATAAAATTTTGGAGCTTTCTTGTTCAAGTACCATTTTTAAATGTCAATGGTGGCGCTCTTGATAACATATTTTCAGCTGCTGCCATGATGAACTGTAACATCACCTGTCTGAAGTATGATAGTTTAAAGCAGCAATACCAGTCTCTTCTGAACAGTGCTCATGGGAGAATTATGTAAAACTAAATAAGCAAAACTAAGAAAAGCAACAACAAAGTAGAACACTCCACAAGCTCCTCAATCCACAAGCTGTATGAATGTGTGGAAAAATGAAAGGCTACAAACTCAAAGGCATCGGAATCATTATATGATGATAGTGATCTGCACAATTCCCAAAAACATAAGGCTATCACACGTAAATGATTTTGTCTCCCCATATATATAGTCACTGTTGCTCACACTGGACGTCCGATAAACACTGAACTACTTTCACTCTGTGGAAATCCCAACTTCATATAATCTAATGTTAATGTTACTCAGGTAATAAAATAATAAAGTAATATTTTTAAAGGAGTGTATTTTGTCCTCTCACAAAAGTATAACAAAATGTTTATTAAATGGAAACAAAAATCTTAGGGTAAAATTTGAGGAAAAAAGGCTAATGCGATTAATTGTGTCACTCGACATTTTCACAGCAAATTTCACAGCAACTTCTCTCAAGTCTTACTGCAAAGCTTGTGGCAAATTTGACCTGCACATAAGATGGCAATCTGGACCAGGACAACCAAGAAAACAGACCCGGTCATGTCCCATTCCCCCACTACCCTGCCATAATGCTGACTCTCAGTCATGTGGAACCTGCTGTGAGTGCTAGTAGCTGACTCCAGTTGAACACTGACAGTGCAATAAAGCTTTATCATTATTAATAATTAATCCCATAGCATTGGAAATCTCCATGTTCCAAATGGTATGGGAATTATTAGCAGCATTATTAAAGACATCACAGCCAATACTGAGACAACCTGGTCGTCTTTTTTTCATTATCAGAGTAAGGGTCAAAATGTAGAACACACACCCGAGATGGCCAACAACATTTTCCGACGTGCTCCAAATGTGGTGATGCCCAACTCCTTCAGGTCCTGATCGGTGAGGGTGAGGAACGTCTGTAGGTCAATCTGTGAATCAGAGAGAACAGCAGCAACATACCCTGTTTACGCAGACAATAAGTGGGTTGAGGGAAGAGTAAAGTTGTGACTGTGATCTCAGACGGATCAGACACACTTAAGCATATAGGGGCTCCTCTAGTTTCAACAGTCTCAACATACGTTTCAAGTTTACAACGCTCACTCCCACTCGACTTACAGACTATGTGGTCGAACTTGTTTGGTTGTGCGTGGTGAAAGAATACGCAGTAACGCTGCATATGAGTGAGGGAGTTTTCCTTTTCCTTTGTCTGTGGCTTAGTTATGTCTTTGTGATTTTACAGCCGTGTTAGGATAGGTAAGTGACTTAGACTAGGGTGTGTTTCAACGAACACCAAAATTCAGGTTCCATCACTGTCGAAGGAACGGGTCTGTGTCGTAACTCGAGCACCCCCTGTATTCTAGGTACTGTCAGTACTACAAGAACACTGAACTACGAAGAGAACTATGTGGTTCTTCCAAGTGGCATAGATGTCTAAAATTTTGCTCTATTATCAGGAAACAGGAAGCTTGAATCTTCACAATGCCTGGAGTAAAGTAATACACTGTCCTGCTAAACTCTTGGCGATGTGCATTATAGAGCACCAGTCCATAAAAAATACATTTTGATTTTTTTCTTGTACACCGTTTGTTTAAACTTTTTATTCACAGAGGAAAAAAATGAAATTGTCTCAAATCATGTTTCACTTTAAAGCAAAATAAAAAAAAAACAAAACAGTACATAGTTCTTATTATTGTCACACTCGGGCTGTGCCCATTCAGGAAGGAGATGCAGTTGCAGACTTCCATAGTTCCTTTTCTCTGACTTTTTTCTCACAAAATGCAAAAACAAAAGGTACGGTGGCCAAACTGCAAACATAAAACAAGCACACTGAACCGAACACAACTCCAAGTACATGTGTTGGATGTCCCACACCCTATGAAACTAAAAGCAGACTATTTAAGATGAAACTAAACACAAAACACATGATACTGATTAGTACTTCATCCCTGGATGAGGCCACACCCCCAGTCAACAAGAGTCCTTTAGTGTCCTGGACAGCAGCGGCTGCTGAATGGGGATGTGACAATTATAATAATTCTTCCTCTTCTTTATAATAATAATTATAATTATAATGATAATCCTGCCCAAACGGCACAGGTTGCTGTGCTACTTGAGTGCGTCAGTGATGAGCAGTGGAGGACAGCAGAAAAAATATCGTCTCTTTGTCAACTTGTCAGTGAAGACAGATTTAAAGCCACCTAAAAATGTGTGATAATAGAGTGCAAGCTAACTCACTGACGTCGGTTGAACACAGACAACAGTTAGCCAGTACACTCTCATTTATAATAGGGTACAAACACAAAAGAGAACATGCTAGCTACAAGCCAGTGCAGTAGGAAATCTATCTAGACTGCACCTGAAGTTGATTATTGATAACATAGCTAATCTGACAAGAGTCTGGTATGTAGAGCTGCATGCTGCTGGTGTAAGAATAGCGTTTATGGAATTTATTTAATGTTTTTTGCATTTACATTTAGATGGGAATGAGAGGAACTGGAATAAAAACAAATGTTGACAGTCTGGGACTAAATCGAGAATTTCATTTGTTGGCAAAAGTTATTATTCATGGCTTAATTTGAGAATATTGATAAACTTAATGCATCAACATCAGTGCACTTTTAAAAACAGAATGATAAATCACAATGACACAGTGCTACTCATAAGAGTCTTCTGAAGACGGGTCTTTAATTCTGCCCCCACTTACTGATGTTCATACGCCTCTTAGACATTTCTTGTGTCCTTACCTCCTGTTGCTGGAAGACATCAGTGTACTTCCCTAGGCCCAGCTTGCTGAAGAGCTCCGGCAGGTCGGAGCCTTTCAGGGAGGTGTTGAGGTTACAGCCGTTACTGCCCATCACTGAGGAGATGCAATCCATGTAGTTACTGCTGCTCAAGTAATGCTCCACTGCAGGAGAGAATTCGTAGGACTATCCGTTAAAGGGTAATTCTAACTATTTTTTATAATTCACAACCACTGTAATAAATGCAAATGCCAGCAAATTTCTCTATAATGAACTGCTGACAACTCAATGTCTGAATTCTGCAAAAAATGTAATAAAAAACAGTCCACTTCCCCTTTAAATAAATAAGCCTAGCTGACTATTAGCATGGGAAACTGAAAAAAAAATTATCATCATGATGATGCCCAAGGGTCCCGGTACAGTTCTGCCCTGCATTTTGGTGTTTTCTGTTCTCTAAGGTAATGATTCTCAACCTTTTCAACATTAAGGCCCACCTATCTATCACAGCATGTTGCCAAGGCCACATTAGATGATATTAAATAACCAACTGCTAATTTTTCATTGCCAGACAACAAAAACATTCCAGTGCAGTTGTTCTGGTTGTAAGTTCACCACAAAATAGCATGTCTTCATGGAAACAAATGTCCCAACCGTATCTCACGAAAACTAACTGTAACAATGTGTTGGTAATATCAGTGGACTCGTCTATCTGTAGTGCAAAATGTGGACTACCTTTAATTTTCTCTAGAAGCTAAAAATGTATGTCAGAACCCATTTCAGCTATCCGCCTACTTATAGTATAATTTGAAAGCGGTACTTGAAGTAGCTTTCATGCAGCCACTTCTCCAACCATCTCGCGGCACATATCAACGGAGGCTGGCAACACCAATTCTTCAGCAAAAGTGAAAGCTTGATTACATTCGGCAACACACATAGCTACAAAGTATGGCATTTTTAGACTATGTTGACAGAGAGACGATTGTCCGCAGCTGTAGTTGTAGTCCAACATGTTTTCGCTGAAAGTACTCCAATGGTTTTCCAATGAGTTTTGGGTGCTTTACTTCGAGATGTCGTTTTAGTTTTGAGGGTTTTAGCGCCTCGTTTGAGTGTGTTAATCCACACTCCACACACTGTGCTTAGGGCTCCATGTCATCACCACACTGACATCCTCAATTAGGCGCGGTGTCGGCAGCCCTTTACGGACCAGTGGCCTGTCTCGATTTTAGAATCACGGCCCAATCAAAAGCCCATCAGTGGTCCGTGGCCCAGTGGTTGAAAAACCCGGCGCTAAGCCTTCGAACCAGCTACTCCGATCACAGCAAAAATGCTGAATGGGTGTGTTAGAACAGAGCAAATGTTTAGGGCAGGGGTACACTATTGTCAACCAAAATCACATTGCAAATAAAGAATTCAGAATTCCAGCAGATTTAGAATTGCTTAACATTAACCTAATATAAAAAACAAATTGGCCAAAATTGGTAAAAACTAAATAAAAAATACAAAACTATGTCCCGTGTCAACTTACCTGTCTTGTTCTGTTTCCTCTTGGAACATATGGGTTCTGAGAAGTCACTTTGTGCTGAGAGCCCGCTCCCATTCCGCTCCCTCCAGTTGTCTGAGTCGCTGCCATTTCCCACACCCTCTCTGCTGTTGGAGTGTGAGAGAGACAGTGGCGATCCCTGAAATAACACACATTTCCATCACTACTGCACGTGCTAGCTCCAGTCTATACACTAATTTGTGCATGAATAAATTATAAACAAACTCATCCAGAAAGATTTAATGAGTCAAGATTTTTCACAGAGGTAGTGGTAGGAACCTGGCGCCTGAACCATTCAATGCTTCTAAAAGCTCCTTGAGAGAAAGATGGTTATGAATACGATGGCTGGTGTCTAAGACACATTTTACAACATTACAAATAAAAACTCAGAAAACATGTATTTTCACTGGATGTTTTGATAATTAAATATAATGTGCTATATTAGCGATGCAAACATCATGGTCTTCCATTCCTTTCACCATGACTGTAAAGAAATCTGAACCAATTAATCATTCATAGCAAACCATGCTAAGCTCTCAGAGGAGATTGACAAGAGAATAGCCAGAGCCCTATATGATCATTAAATGAATCGCAGCATTCCCTTACTGAGTACACACTAAAGAATGAGCCCCACTCCATAAAGTGCATGTGATACACACCTCATAGGTAGTGGACATGGTGGGTTTGTAGGACACGTGGTTGGCCCTTCGCAGCTCCTTAATGGTTTCTGCAGGCATGGATTTGGAGAAACCGAGGCCACTCCATGTATTTGTTGGTGTGCGTACTTCTGTCACGACTGGCTTCTTCAACATGGCTGAAACAACCAAATCACATTGCAAATAAAGAATTCGGAATTCCAGCAGATTTAGAATTGCTTAACATCAACCTACAATAAAAAACAAATTGGCCAAAGTTTGTAAATTTACCTACAACCAATATAAAAAGTGTGTTAACAGAGCAGTGGCAAGTATTTAACTGTTGAATATATGTTGAATACATTATTTTTTCAGAGGTCTATAGTTTACTGTTTGTTAGCAATCATGGGTGACCTTCCACACATAGAAAGGAGAGAACATTTATTTATCTAACCCAGACAAATCTTTTGCTCTGGAGACTTGATAGTTCTGTACCATTCTGAGCTGGCATACTAGACTAAACATATTGGGGTGTCACCACTTTATTACCAGTGGAGGTGTTTGTGATGCTGGCCATTTATATAACACTTTATTTAGGATGGTACAGTACCTTTAATGGGGATTTGACTAGAAATTACATACCCTTGGTTGCCAGCAACTTCTTTTGTTCATAGTCAAAGGCCTGGGGAAGAAGAGAGAGAATCGAACAGTTTTTAAGTAATTAGTGGAAAGTAAGTGGAAGAATGTTGTCCTACATATTGCCTGATAGTTGGCTTTACAGAACAGAAGCTAAACATTGCCTCATTCTGACATAAGCTTTTACTCTACATTCATGCGCAAGCAAATCTGCTCTTTCCACTGGTCCTGAGAAAAACCAAAAGAAAGAATGGTTGAAGGGAATGGGGGTCATGGAGAAGCCATATATTTAACACATGACCCTGCACATGAAGGGCAGGCACCCGCAACAACAGCAGCAATGTCAGAAAGTCTCACAGGAAACAATATGAAGTTGAGTAAACCAGTCTTTGGATCAATTTTCTGAAACCTGATACTTCAAAAGATGTGAACGTGCCAACTGCTCTGAACAGCTGTAAAGAATGGAAGCAACTGAGGTAATGTAGAAGTTTTATGGGAGACAAGAGGTGGAATACCTGCATGTTGGTAAAGGTGGACTGTGGAGGGAGGCGAATTCGCTCAGAGTTTTGCTGGGCGGCTCGCTCGGCTGCTCTCTCACTGCCTGGAGCTCGCTTATCAGCTACAGGACTCTCAGATGCACTCGAGTCAGAGTCTGAGAGCAAGCAATCTGAACTGGAGGGAAGGACAGATAGAGAGATAGAGACAGAAAGTGAAAGAGAGAAAGTGAGAGATGAAGAGATAAAGAATAAAAAAAGTAATGTGAGTAACATTTGAGTATTTAATGTGGTGAGTATGAAACTGGGACAAAAAAAGAAATTAAATACATAGTCCAAATTACTAGTTTCACTAGCTTCATAGTAGTTACTGATTAAGTAGGCTTAAGATTAAACAGGAATTCCACCTTTTTAATTCTTGCATAATTAAACAGTTAAGATGTATACAACACCAATTGAAATTGTTTGATGTGAAATGCTTAAGTTTAGCGAAAAGTACTGAGTCAGAATGGTTCATAGTGGTGAGATGATCCAGATGTTGGGAGAATTTACTGCCTCTAAAAGCTCCCCCACAGAAGGTTATTACATGGCACTGTTATAAAAATGCTGCATGATGCCTAAGACATTGCTTTAGGATAGTTCTGAGATCAGGTTTTGGTCTAAAACGTATTTTAAAAAATATACTCAAGGCAGAAAGGCCAATTCGGGGAACCTTAAGGCAAAGTCCCTAAATTTACTCAGAAGTACGACTATTTTACTGCATGCTCACATGTTTGGATAGTGAATAAAATGGGTATCTTTGCATTGTGGTCATTACAACAACCAGTTTCTATGACCACAACTTTAAAGAAGTCCAAAATGCATTGTTGTACATCAAACCTCTTCGATTAAGTGTTCACTTCTCAATGACTGAATTAAATAATTCAGAAAAATCAACAGAATAACTCAACTAGTAATCCTTAAGTTTTTATCCTTAAGCTTCTACTACATGGTTGCTCTCACAACCATAGTATCATCATCTTTTCTTAAAGAGGTCCAACAATCAAGTGATTTGGCTCTAGAGGACAGTTTTCTGCCCTTCCTGTTATAGCTGCCTCAAACACCTCTTTTCAGAGTGATTAACTGCATTAGTCAGGCAAACTGGATTCAACTGCATGTAAGCCATTGCTGTTTCAGAGTATATCTGAACAGGGAGACAGAAAGAACTGTGTGTGTGAGAAGTGTGTGTGTGTGTGTGTGTGTGTGTGTGTGTGTGTGTGTGTCTGTGTGTGTGTGTGTGTGTGGGTGTGTGTGTGTGTGTGTGTGTGTGAGCACCACGCATCAGGTGTGTGTAGAGAGGTGTGCGTGCACAGTGAGAGCG